>JAYKYS010000019.1:6600000-6840000 GCA_036924285.1 Asterella californica
TCCGGAAGACCCACCAGGAGTTGCAGATGTGACTTTGACAGAAAGAGCAAAACGTCTTGATGATATAAGGCAAACTAGTTGACCTGGTGTCCGAGAAGAAGACTTGGAGTGATCAATGGGAGACTGCCGAAGAGAAGAAGCAGCGATTGAAAGCAGAATACTGAACCAGGAAGGTCATGGCACAGAGGGGAGAGGCTCTAAGAAAGAAGTTCAACTTCACAGCCGAGAGGAAGCTTCTCACCTTAGCTCGAACTTGAGATGTTGCCTCCAAGGCCAAGTTGTTAGAAGGCAAGGACAACATGTTCAGGTACTTGGACAGACAGATTGAAGGCCTGAAGACACTCTATGATCTTCCATTAGTCCTCGTCCCTACAACCATATCTTCGGACATCTGAGATCTTTCTTCATATCGAGGATCCAGATCAGGAAGAGTTCGACTTGGATGTTCACATAATGGTAACTGTCATTGGAGTTGGAGAAAGTACGAGAAGAAATCTCAGAAGTCAAGATGTCTTCTGAAAGACAAGAAGAGGAGCCAACTTCGCAAGTGTTTAGGGTAGAGACGGAGTCTATCTCTGCACCCCAGAAGTTTACCAAAGCTCCAAACAGCAACCTGACCCCGCAAAGGAGCCCAAACGTCAAGATGGGTACGGCTTCTCACGGTTGTCTTCCGTCTTCCGGACCGGGTACAGATGAGCACATGACTACCACTGAGATAGATGCCACCTCAATCACATCAGACGTGCCAACCGAGCAGCACATGGTGCCAAAATCTGGACTAGACATACAGACATGTGTGGATGCCATGGACATCGCATCTGAGGTCCAGGAAAGATAAGAAATTTAGTTAGGTCCAAAGCTTTTTATACCTCTCTGACTTTGAGAAAATTCGGACTTAGCTGTTTTTAGCTTTGCAGCTTCTTATTGTATTTTTAGATCACTACGTATGTGGAAGATTAGTTAGAGAAGGAATAAGAAAAGACTTCCAAGATAGGAGAAATCAAAGTCCAAAGAGGAGGTGTCATCTTCCAGTAGGTCCTTTCATCCTCTAGGATGTGGTTGTATTCGAGGGAGTCCTCTCCTATGTTTAGAAGACAGTTTGTTTGGCTGTTAGTCAACTCATGACCAAGAACAGTATAAGACCTGGGATTGTTGTCTAAGTTCTGCACGCACAATATGTTCTACACATCCGTATCCAAGAGGGAGCGTGGAAGTGTAGACATAAGTAGACAAAGAACGACATCCTCGTATAGTCCTGTTTAATCTCTTGTGTCAAGGAGTAAGGAAGCTGAAGGGGTAGCTACCGAAAGCTGATGTAACTTCTTCTCAGAGATTTGATGATTATTTGTTTACAGAAACTATGTCTATGTCTTCTGGGGATTGGATTTCATCGAATTCATACCCAATTGTGCATGAGAAGTTTTCTTGTTGAGTGGTGGTGGCTTTCAAGAGTTGTGTAGTGTCAAAGTTCGTCTCATCCAGTGGAGCACTTAAGATCCACATTCGGACTGTATGTGGGATATAGATTCTTTGGGACACAGTAGTCGAAAGGAACCATAAGCTATATCTGTGATACTTTGGTTGAGTAACAAGTAGGAAGTCGAGGAGTTATGCGATGAGAGTGTCGGCTTAGATCTGAAACTTTCGCACACCTACCGCCTTGTTGTGCCAGCGGAAGCTCTTGCTCAGTAGGTCATGAAATTCACACCGTTAACATGCAAACCACAATCACAAGTTATCGTCCATGCACCACTTACCTTAACCCTGTTTGGTCCAGACCGGAGTCGGGCCGTCTCCTTAATCATCAAGCTCAACATTCTCTAAGTCCCGACCTAGACCCGCCTAGGTCAAGTCCCAAAACATGAGCAAGTCACAAGATGACTTGAGACGGACTTCTCATAAAGTCCAGGGTCCTAAACGGTGCCTCTAGCACACTTAGCTGCCCAACCGCCCGTGATGTCCGTCTGGGTCTAGGCTCCCGAGCGGTGGTCTAACCCGCCGTATCGTTCTCTAGTCTTGCTCCAGCCTTTACATTGTTCTTAAGTCCAGACGTCCAAGTCTGGACCAGAACGTGTCTTCGAACCGACCCAGCCATCACCTCATGCCCATAGAGTCCATCCGCCGAACCCTGAGGTCGGGTGACTCGTCCTGGTCCACCCAAGCATCGAGCCCCTCTCATATATACTTCTGGGGATCCGCGGCCTCGCCCTTCTCTTTGGTCCCTGAAAATTATATCACAACTCGATCACGGGATTGGTCATAATTCTCAGCTCGGAGGTCAGTTCGAGGAGTTCTACATATCACTGGAAAGCTCTCGTCGAGACCTTTTCAAAGATACTATACTTGTCACGAGATCTTACGTGGAGCTCTGTCTACGACTTAAAGCGTCGCTGGAGCTCCAACACTTAGTCATTTTTGGAAACTTGTGGTCCAGACCTAGACTCGAACCCTGTGGTTCGGACCAGCGTCTGAACCACGGTCCGTCTGCGTCTCGAACTCACGTCTCAGATCTATGTTTCGGTCCGTTTCTAGACTTGCCCCCTTAGGTCAGCGTTTGTCTGGGGTTGTCTTGTGATAGGCCCTTAGGTCCTAATCCAATGTTCCATCATTTCATCATTTAGCAATGATCGATTGCACCTACAAGCCTTTAGAACTATTCCTTTGACTTCCAAAAAGTGACTCTTGAATGAAAGCGTTTGAACTCCCAATCAAACATCAAAACTATCACCTCTTAAGGTCTTGCTCCATTGGCACCATAGTCCAATGCACATATTGGAAAGCAATAGCTGATTCACTATGGAATATAGATATATGAGTTGTATCAATGATGGTTGCCACTGGGGATTCATTGTAAGTCGTCATTCCGAAAATAGAGAAAAGTGTGATTCTTCTCCTAACATTTTAGAGAAATTCAGCAAAACAGCAATCAGACTACGTATATATCGATCACAATGAATTTTCTGGGTCAGTAATGATATAACTGATCACATATCGGAGTTGTAACAACAAGCAGTCAATAGGTAAGTGGGAAGTCATAGTACTCACACGAACTGAGGAAACTCCGTGATAGCTCTACAAATTCCATAATGTTATGATATTCCTCCACACTAACGAACAAAGAATTTTGGTATGAGAAAAAATATAATAATGACAATAGTGAAAAAAGAGATATAAACTGAGCCGTATGTCACAAAAATCATCTATAGTTCACTCCAGCCATTTTGAACTATTTTATCTGGATTACTGAGAATCCTTATGTATTCTAGTGAAACATTTGGAGTTCCAAACTAGCACGAAAACCAAGAGTTATATAGTTGAGTTGGAAAAAATGAGTGACTAGTGTTGTTGTTGACAAGGTGACGTCATTCTACTTAACATATAGGTAGTAACTCTGATTCGACAAAGTAGTATATCATTTTAGAAAACAGATCAAATAGTGGTTGACCTTCGTATGGTGATAAATCATTTCCGATGGAGAGTAAAAATACAACGAAGCGTTATGGTCAAATCAACATTATAATATGCATTTGTTCAAATCACGTGGCAGTTGGTTCAAATCAACATTCTCTCTAAATTTCTTGGAAAAGTTTTCAAGCAATATGATTGCCGTAGACCTAATATTCGAGTTAGAAATCTTCAAGAAGAGGCATGCAGCAGTTACCAGAAATTCAGTACAAGTTTTTCTTGTATGGTTGTGAGCATGCAATGGGACGTCAAGTGTGTCCTTCCATTATATGCTTGCACGCTACAAACACATTTCCAGCATTGAGCACATGGTCATTAGGACATGGGAGAATTGAGACAGTAGCCCTCAAATTTCCTGCGAAGCTTTTCTCGCATCGTATATTTGCATGTTCATACTTCCAATTTATCATAAAAACATAACGATTATCTCTTGCAACAGCAAGTTCTCATGTTAAGTTCTAATGGCATTAGTTCGTTTTAGTCTACAATTTTAGCTTATGCAATGGACACCTAGTAAGAGCTTTGACTCAAAGGACCGCCACTATTTGATGTGCAGCAAGGTACCATAGTTGCTCGTGGACTCTACCATTTGCACTTGTCGAGGGGCAACATATTTTATACTCCAAAAAGCTAGACTATGCAAAAATGACAAGCATTCCATTAACAAAATCGATAAAACATTCACCTAATATGGATCGACTTGCCGCGTCTCAGACTTGTTCTAATGTCCTGCAACTCGTGTCGTGCTCTTGATCAGTTACTTTGTCCATTTGTGTCATCGATCAAATGAAGAGGATAAATCATAATACCTTCAGTTATCCAAGGACTGAATTTCAGTGAAACTCTTTCTAGGACTTTCACTGTGAAAATAAAGTTGATGAATGGTCTCTTTCGAGAAATTATCCTCATCGTGCTGATTCTGCAGTTCTACGGATGACTGTCCTCACATTACACTCATGCAATATGGTCAATCATCACACTGGTAATCTACTAATCTGCAGTGAAATTTTAATTCAACTTGTTTGAGATTTTGTTCAGTTCGTTTGTTTTTGCCTTCCCGCACTTTCCATGATAGAGAAGACGTCTAGTCAGCCGACCGTATTGTCATATCTCTTTCTGCCTTCCATGTTAGAGTCCACATATGACGTGTTATGGAAAGACTGCCATGCGATGTGATCGAGAACAACTCAACAGTCAAGGACGTGATCATGAAAATAAAGTTCTTCCTAGACTACGACAACATAATTTTCTAGACAAAGTTGAACTACCATTAGAGTCTTAGACAATACATCAAAGACATCAAGAGAGGAAGAATGTTCAATACATGAATGTGTAAAACGTCATACTCTCTACTTTCGATGTGAATTGAAAGACAAATACAAAGCACAAAGTTAGCTTTACATTACTTCTGCATCCATACGTGAACTTTCAGCACTTCAAAAAGAAAAACACGGAATCATAATGCAATCTCATTTCAACATAAGCTTCATTTCCTTTAGTTCAGGGTTCATGGGTTTTAGGGTCAACGCAAGATGAAAATAGAACAAAATTAATTTCATAGTCAATCAATGGGCAGACTTTCAACTTTGAGCTTGTTCTATCTTTCATATCGTCCGTGAGTGGGACTGTAAATACATTTCATCCTAAACTAAAATTATATTTGTCAGTGAAGACCATCTGAATCCAGTATCTAGAGGTGATTTTGTTTTTATCAGAGATGCAAGCCACGTAGACGCTAGGTAAGCGCCACATTGACTTAGACAAATGACATCTACGATAAAGAAACCGATCTCAAGCTAATGTAAAGTGAAGTTGACCCAGAAGACAAGTATGTACTGCTGTGATGTCTGCTAAGCAAAGATCAAAGAGATGGTATTTGAGTCAAGTTCGTAGAAAATATCATTACTGTTTTGTCAATTTAAACTGAATAATTAAACTTTGTCGATATGCTACTTAGCTCAGCTTTTAGTTACAGAATTGCCCAAGTTCTCCAAATCAAAATGATTCAGCTTAGGTTCTTTAATAAAAAAGAGTTCTCAACTATACATTAAACGAGATAAACATTGTAGGTTGTAAAGTCTCGATATAGACTTTTATTTTGAATTGAACTCAAATCTAAAAATCCAAATTAAACAGTTTTACTGAGAACTTACAATCTATGTTCTATGCAAACTATCCTTGGATGTTTGCAAACGAGAAACCCATAAATGTAATGCGCGGAGCAATTATCATTATACCATAAAGACTCTCTTCTGCGAGTAATAGAATTCTATCTAAATATACTTTTTAGTTTATGGTCTAACCCTTACGAGAGGAACGGTGAGGGTATAGTCTTAAAGGAGTGCATATTCCTCCTCCACCGAAAGATGAAAGAGGTGAATTTACATGCAAGCTAAAATACTCTAGTAAAAGAGACTTCAATAGGAAAAACGAGTTCCATATTCTCAAACCATCAAAAGAGATTTGAGAACACGTGCTATGTTCAATTCGAGGTTTGGAAAATATCACATGCAATTTCGAACGAACTAATTTGTGAAGCAAAAATGTCCCAAGTTCCACAAATGAAATGAAACCTTTTAGACAGTTTAACAAGACTTTAGCCTTGCACTTTCGTTCCTAAATCCGGGGTTACTGTGAGAGAGAAGATCTCATGGATCAGCGTGCAGCTGGCTCAGACGCGGATCGAGGTAAACGGAGAGATGTTGGAAGACGAGCGCAATCGTGACTCTGGAGCTTTTCACTTCCAACAACGTAAGATGATAGTAATGACAAAGACATAAGAGCCCGGATGTCTGTAAGTTTAATAGTTTATCATCTTCATCAACTGGGAACGTGCACTGGACTGCGATGTCGTGCCTAATTAAAGCCGCAAGGTAAAATGGCCTTGACAATCTCTAACCGTGGTCTGGAAAGGGCGGGAAATTTCAGTCCCTCACGCCGAGAGTGTACTTGACAATCGCGGAATCAAACCGGGAGCGGAATTGAAAAGTCTACCAGTGGAGATGACCAATAGAAAGTGCTAGAAAACGTGGGTGAGGTAAATATGGGCGTCCATTGAATATTCGGCCTGACGCGGAAACACTAGTTCAAAATCTACTCGCGACGAGAATGGTCACTAATCAGTTCAAGAATCCCACGCGAGATAAACTTAACGTCACGGGACTTGTGGCACGATGACTACAACTGTTGACATAATAGTATACCAATACCAATCGGTACCTCGAGTCCGTAATACCTGAGCCCGAGAAGTGATGGTAGCAAGCGAGAGTGTACGATTTGCCATTGGCCTTGCATGTCGATCGTGACTCCGGGTTGGGTCACGAAGGCTGGTTGTGGATCGAGGGAGATCACGGGTGGGACCGGGAACGGTAATTAACGGCGGCTCCAGATCATACCCGGCTGGCGCTAGTCTCACGTGCCTGTCTGCTTACCTGTACTGGCTTTCGGTCGCTGCAGCCTGCAAGGGCGAGCTCACAGGAGAGACGGTACTGGACCCACCGGGCTGCAGATTGCACTGGACTGGACTGGGTTCGGCTTCTTCGTCGCCCATGGACTACCGTAGTCGCAGGACTTCTGTCAGTTACTGTCACTGGAGCCGCTACTACCGGTACTACTGCTGGTGCTTTCGTTTGCAGCGTTGGTTTAGCTCGTCCAGCAGTAGTCTATCACTTCAGTCCATGGGAGTTTCGGCACTGTGAGGTTGGAGTGCAAGTGGAAGAAAGCGAGTGATGCTCGAGGAGAGTAGAGGAGATCACAGAGGCCTGTGGTTCTACAGCTGCGAGCTACCTGGAGCAGAGCGCATGCTGCTGGTTCTACTCGAGTTCGTTTCTATTCACTTCTACCGCACATCAGCAGCAAATCACTAGATCTCAGCGACATCTCTCAGCTTGTCCTTTCCCAGAACATTACTGCTGTGGCTTTTTCGCTTCACCTCCGCCTACTTAGTACTTACCCTTGCTCGACAGCCAACCTAGCTGGTTGGCGATCTCCTCTGCCCCTCTCCAGTGCCGTCCTTTACCCTTTTCACACCATCTCATCACATACTTCCCTCTCTTCCTTGTCCGCTCCTCCGCATTTTACTGCTTCAGCTCTGCTTCCCCCGTTCTCATCCGGTCTTGTACAATCTCCATCGCTGGTGCATAGGACTTCTCCTCCCTCTCAAGTGTACTCTTCATTGTACTAAGGGCTGGGCTAGTACCCATTGTCTTGGAAGCTCACTCGAGCTTCCTCTTTCTGCCTCTCTTCTCTTGTGTTGCATCTCTCTGTATCCCTCTCGCTCGCTCTCGGGCAGTCGGTAGGTGTCAGTGAACTTGTAGTGTTGAGGCGTCCGTTCGATCTGTGGCATTTGCAGAACTGTGAAGCGTTGTTGTCGGTGCCAGTGTTCAGGCGGGGGTGATATTCGGTCCTATCATCGCCACCTGTGTGCTGGTTGGGCTCGCTGGCAAGCCCGAAAGAGTCAGCATTAGCTGGGATTTTCGGTGCTCTTGGCACCAAGGCAGAAAAATTGTAGCAACGATAGCCAAGTAGTGCTTCTCATCTGCCCTCTGGCTGGGTGGGTTCAAGCGCACTGCGAGTGAGGCAGCTCCGTCATTAGTAGTTCTGTACTCCATTAGTCATGAATTCAGCCGCATTGGAGCTCATGTCAGAGTCTTTACAGCTCTGCTGGAACAGGTAAACAAAACGGAGGCCTGGACGCTTGGCCTCAGATGTTTGTGCATTCGCAGGTCGTCATCAAGGAACGAGTGCGAAATGGCGTCTGGCGAGCAGAGGAATTCAGGGATCCTGTGGAGTAGTATAGGGATAGCTATTTCAACTTTACTGGTTTTGCTGGTTCTGTCACCGGCCTTGGTCTCGGGGCACTCAAGTGTACATGAACACTCATACCGGGATGATAGATTCTCTGTAGTCACCCAGCGGTCACCGAAGCATGTATCGAGCAGAACGATCAATCCGTTGCAAGCTACCGTACTGGGGCTGGGAGACGATATTGACGTCGAGCATTCTATCGGGAAGCACGAGCGGCTGGTAAGGAAATCTTCCGTGAACAAGCAGCAGCTGTATTACGACAGGAGATTTCTTCTTGACAGAGAGAAGGAGTTTGAGGATGTAGGAAAGCACAAGGAGGCGGAGGAAGTCAAGAGATCACTGAAAGTGGATATGGTGCACTACACCCACGTGAACTCGCCGGTTGCGAAGAAGAAGTTGACTCAAGTAGAACATATGGCAGACAGGATAGCGGGAGACAAGCAGCGAGTGAATGAGCTAAAAAAGGAGCTGCACGCCAGGATTTCTGTCAAGTTCCCGGCGCTCAATGAAGCCGAGGGTGGTGGCAGGTACGATTTTCTGACTCCAGTAATTTCTGGTTCCACCCTCGGATCCGGCCAGTATTTTGTGGACTTTTATTTGGGAACACCTCCGCAGAAATTCTCACTCATTGCAGACACGGGAAGTGACTTGATCTGGGTACAATGCCCTCCTTGCCTCTCATGCTACTCCCAAATCGGCCCCATTTTCCAGCCCCAAGCATCTTCCACTTATGCTCCCCTCTCTTGTGTTTCGGAAGAATGCCAATTCGTTCCGGCCCCACTCAACTTCACCTGCAGCAATGACGCTATCGTCGATTGTTCTTACGCATACGGGTACGCCGATCAATCGCTCACGCAGGGAGTTTTCTCCACCGATACGGCTACCATGAACGTGACCAAGGACGGGAAGAATGTTCGTATCAGCAATGTGGCTTTCGGGTGTGGCAACTTCAACATGGGCCCGAGTCTGACCGGAGCAGGAGGTGTTATCGGCCTCGGCCAGGGCCCCACCTCTTTCACTTCGCAAATTGGAGCCTACTTCGGCAACAAATTTTCCTATTGCCTCGTGGATTACCTCGATGCCCCAACCGTCAGCAGCACTCTCATCTTCGGCGATGCAGGCAGGCGCTCAAAGGAACAGGCGCAATACACGCCGTTCATCCCCAATCCTAATGCTCCGACGTTCTACTACTTGGGAATCAAGTGCGTTAGCGTGGCCGGCAACGTGCTCGACATTCATCCTCGGGTCTGGGAAATCACCCCGCTAGGTGATGGAGGCACCGTCATCGATTCTGGAACCACTCTGACCGTGTTCTTGGAGCCCGCTTACCTGGTGATTTTGAATGCCTTCCAGAAGCACGTTTGCAAGTCGTATACTCGCGTTCCGTCCGTCCAAGGGCTGGATTTGTGCTTCAGCATTGCGAACTACGCCGAAGACCCGTTCTCCAAGTTGCCGTCGTTCTCCGTAACGTTCCAAAACGGAGCAGTCTTTAGCCCGCCGCCAGACAACATTTACGTTCGGGTCGCCGAGAACACCATGTGTCTGGCCATGCAGGGCTCGTCCTCTCCCTTCGGGTTCAGTGTTTTCGGGAACCTGATCCAGCAGAATTTTGAGGTGGTGTACGACCGCCAGAAGCAGAGATTGGGATTTGCTCCGGCCAAGTGTTCATTAGCGTAGGTGCAGTGCAATCTTTGTGAAATAGGACCATTAGTACCACGGTAGAAGTGAATTGATGGATGAAAGAAATGCTACAAGTTCAAAACGAAACAATCAGCGGGTCTCATTGGATTGTTCGAGGCCCATTCTTAATTCGACTCGAAGATTTGAACCTGACGAGGGAGTGAGCAAGAATGTTGACGGCAGAGTGGGGAGATTGCGGTGCTCTGCATGCATACTCTGCATGGCTCTCCTTTGTCTTAGTGAACTTAGGGACGGAAGGAGGGCTTAGTGTGCCCATTGCTCTCTCCTGGTTTAGGAGGGGAATTTGTTTCGAACAATGGCCATGACCTTAGGGCAGAGTTGCCGACTCGGCTTCAGAGGGTTTTCCCGTGGATGACGAATGTTCTGTTAGACCCCCACCTGCCTACCATTGGCCTTAGCTTGACGTCGAGTTTTTCACTCACATGAAGCGGACGGGCATCAGGCCGCAATTCGCTTAAGATGTCTGTCTGCCACCATTTTTATATTCGTGATTGTACATCGAACTCTCAATTTTTCTAGTGCTGACGTTCATTTGGCTCCTTCGTGTCCACGCGGAAAGAGCGTAGTTGTTACGGATGGCGCTGTCTGCCTTTGTTCGCTATGAATAAAATTTGATGCATGTTTGTGATTGTTGTCCAACTTCCAGATTCTCGACCTCTTGAGACATGCTGGGATCCGCTCCGTTCTCAACTACTGAACCCAGTAGTTGAGAACGGAGACCCAGTCTGTACTTTCGTCTCTGCGTAGAATCCTTTTGCTCTGCCCTCGAGTATTTAGATGCTCTCTTATTCTATGTAATGCATTTCCTCCGTCGTTCGTAATCGCTTCCGTCCCTAAGTCACTGGTTCAAACTTGCAACTACCGTAGTAACCATCGGAAGTATTAAGATTAGATACTGATTATATACTGGTTAATACGAATGAGAACGAACGACAGCATAAAGTCTGAAATTATTCAGAAGTTCAGATTGTGTTTTGTAAAGGATTTCAGTTTCAAGTCACAAGATAATAGAATGATGTTGAAGTAAAAGTCGACGAAGAAAATTGATGCAGTGAAGAGAGGTTCAGGTTTGATCTCAGTGATCACTTCTTATAGCATATTCATGTGTTTTCATTATCTCATGCGTTAGGTTGTTATCTGCTTGACTACATTCGACGTGCAAATCCATGCCACCTCGTTTGAGTTTATACGATACAGTTTGCACGTAAGTTAAAGCAGTTTAGCGGTGCATTCTGTAATTTTCGGGCACTGCCGAGGCGGGTGCTTTACCCTATACCTCTGTATTCCTGCAGCGTCTCTCGTCCTGTCTCTCGTCCTTCCTTCCTTGTGGCCTACGACGCAAACTACAGGAAGTACGTCGATGTCGAGTTCGTGTGGGAAAGGACGAATATGTCGGATGTCATACACGCTTTACAACTCGGTGAGCACGCGAAACGCTTTCGGATGGTTTTACATGGCAGAGGAATCAATCACATCATGGACTCACACTCGGGACTCGCTGCAGAACTTGCCCGCATTACCAGATCGGTAGTTGGACTACACGGTGAACGAGAGTGACGTCGTGAGGGAGAGATCTTCGCCACGAGACAGGGACTCGTCCAACCCGCAAGGAATTTCTCAGGCTCATTGTGTCGTCGACTTATACCAAAAATGATGGGCAGTCCCACTTTGAAGATTCTGCGAAGCATTGCCCGTGCGCACAGCACGATGATTGGGAGTGACGTTGTCAAGTTCTACCAGTAATGATGTCACTCTGAAAATTCCGCGAATGTCTTGCACTGCCCTTGTCCACAACCGATGATTGAGAATGAGGTCGAGAGAGGGAGAACTTCGCCAAAAAACGGCCACTCGTCCAACCGCCCAAGAATTTCTCAAGGGGGAGTCAAGGCTCATGGGTCGTTGTCACTTTTACCGGGAATGGTGGGCAGTGCCACTGCGAATGTCCTGCATGTTTAATTGATACTATTTCTTGCGGCCAAGATATGAAAGGTGCTCATGTCTTGGCAGTCTGAAGCCGCAGCGGGGTTGGCTGCTGGCAGTGTGAGTTATGATAAAATGAAAACTGAACATTTATCTTCAAGCGGGTGTGCCCCATGATTTCGCACACGGCAGCAAGGAATGGAGTTTCTCGCTCAGCTATCAGAATGAACTCTTACCTCCCATGTCGCTCGACGGCGCTAGTAGACCTTTTCTGACGTGCATGAAAAGTCATCGTGCCGTGGAGGCCAGATTAGAAAATGCAGGATCTGGTTTTTGGGTAAGTTCGATTAAATTCCTCTCTAGCACTAAAACCATACTTTGTTGCAGGTTTCAAGATCCTCCCGGCTTACGTTGCACTAGTGCCTCCTAGATTTCAGATGTACAAATGAATGCTGATGGAATTACGTGCAGTTGGCTTCAAGGCAGTCGTACGTACAAATCAACGCCGACAGCCTAAAGAAGGGAGTTTCATACGAACGTCAGGGAAGGAGGAAACTGATTCTGGTGAGCAGTCGTCAGCAGCAGAAGGTGACATCCTTCTAACTGTAAAAGTTGTAAGCTCGAGAACCCTACGCTGCTGATCGACGGGGGTACCGAGTTGACCACGGTAATGTTGGTACAAGACTCCCCTCCAGAGGGCATCAGCCAACCAGTCCCATTTTCAAATTCTGTCCATAAACTAAGAGGATTAGAATTTACAGAGATACGACAGAACCGGCCCACATACAAATCACTGCGCTCAACAGTTCAGCTCAGATGTAGCAGCAGTGGGGCCCAACTTCGCCGCCCCAAGGACCTTGAAGGGCACAGAAACAGTTGCGAGGGACGAAAACAAACGGCCGGTGCGAAATAGAAGTCACAGGTGCTGAGCAGAGGATACAATTGAATGACTAAGGAGACAATACACTTGAATGACTAAGATAAATGTAGTCTTCCTTGCAGGGCCAAAGTCCAGGACCGACGCGCATTAGGGTTGTGTCCGACTTGCACTTAATCTGGTAGCACATTCCCGCAGTGCCTGGCTCGGGCGAGACAGTTTGCATGCATTTAACTAGAGAGCGTGCATGACCGGCACCGCCAGCCTAGTCGCACGCTCGAGAGCATTGTCGAGGAATCCGTGGGATCGTCTCGAGGAGTCGAGGTACCATGTGGTGCTAGACTACACTATCAGCTCCAGTCAGAAGCGTAGTTGACACCAGTCAACGCTCAGCTGAGATGTACATGGAATGATGGAGAAGACAGGACAGGGCACACGAGACACAGGCACTAAGGCAAAGGCGAGAGTGAATGAGAGCTTTTCCTTTTTCTATTAAATGAACGAGGATTTGTTGGATGAAATGCTCACGAGGAGCTCGTCATCATCTGGGTAATTATCTACTATGCGATAAAACGAGTCATGAGAGTAGAAGAGTGCTTCTGTTAAGATCAATCGTGCAGACCATTCCGCGGACGGACTCTCAGCTTAGCCGTGACCAAATCTTCTTATGTCAGATCCTTTCTCTCTTTTCCAGATGGATGTATATCTGTCTCCCTGGTAATGAGTCACTGGCCTACTACTGTAATTGCAATCCACCCTTTTGGTCATACATCGTTTCACTTTCCACCGGGGGATTACCCGCTCATAATTGTTGTTTCCTGACGTCCCGCAGCACCAGCGAGAGATCTTCAGTGCATTATATGCTGGTACGTAATAATGACTGCCCTACAAGAAACATATTACACATGACAATGTCTGAGCGAAGTAAGCCAGGTGAAATAACACTGATCACTGTTCGGTGGAACTCCTGCTCCATGTCAGGACTTTCGCACACGATTATCCATACATGCGTGCAAGCTCCTTGTCTGTCGGTGATAAAGGAAGAAATCAAGGAGCTCTAAGGACCCATGGGCACGGTGAGGATGAAGGAGATAATGATGCGACCTCTAGGAGGTCGTCTTGTTGGACAAGGTCGAAAACCCCAAGTGACCTCCCGATGAGACAGCAAGAGTCTGCGTGAGGGAGATGATGCTGCAAGCTGTCGAGAATCGTCGGCTTTAGACTCCGAGGCGTGCTTTGACGCAGGACCAGAGGGGAAGTGGGATGGACGTTGTGTAACAACAAAGCTAGGTGCGCCAACTTCGTCTCTAAAAGTTGCAACAGCAGTATGGGAGGAGGTAGAGTCTTGTCAAAGACAGGTGGGGCCGGGCAATTGTCTTCGTTAGGTGATAGGCCACGACGACGGGATTAGATAAGATGGCCTGGTTGTCGAGCACAAAGAGATGAACGAACAGGTAGAGATCAACGCCCAGATCTGGCGCTCAGAGACGAGTTTCTGAGAAGCCTGTCTTTCTGTTGTCGTTTTAAAGCTCAGGATGAAAGATGCGCTGAGAGAAATGCAGTCTTTTTCGGCTCCATTCGGAGTCCACTATTGAGGACCAGTGTCCGACTCCAAAAACAAGGAGCGATTGAGTAGATCACGATCGACGACAGCTCTCTGAAGTCCTTTTCTCCGCAAATGTCTGGCACTCGTTAAGGAGGGTTATGCTCCGTTCCTACATTCCGTTCCTCATATCCAGCCCGGCGACATTCACACGCGCCCAGCACCCCAACCAGCACTCACTTACTCACTTACTCACTGTTGCAGCAATCTCTTCGAACATGTCATGAGCGGTCCAGGAACTTGAAATCAAAACGAACTTTGATTATGGCAGACTCTTTGTGATTCGCCTCTCGGGGGTGGTGGTTACGGTCTGTCATCTACCATATCTCTTTTATCTTCTTCCGCCTTTCTCGGTCGGGCCTGGGAATTCGCTCCTTGCGTTTCTTCTTTCTTTCTTTGCTTCTTCCTTCCTTCATGTTTCTACCTTAGGCGATGCGTCGACGGTACCGCGACCCAAGCTGGCTCTTACTTACTCGATGAGGCTGTCAGTGCTCGTCAGCGTCACTCTGCGCATTCATCTCGTCTCTTCGGCTCCACTCCACAGCGCTCCTTCCTTGAAGTTCTTTCTCACTTCCACCTGCCAGCTGTAGTGTACCAGCCCACGTCCCGGTTGCCACTCTACATTTCTGTCCTTCCCGTAAAGCATTCATGGACACCCCGACAATATTTTCTTACTTGTTCCCTTGTTTTCTCTTTCTTGAAACGAGAATTCTCTTTAGTTCCTTCTTTCTTGAAACCAGAATTCTCTTTGCCATAGAGAATAGCGCAATAGATCGATACAATGAGACTCGCCATTTTGGACTCACATGATTGAAACGAGAATTATCTTTGCCATACAGAATAACACGATGGATTTATACAGTAAACCTCACCATTTGAAGGCACATAATCTCGATAAATGGCCCACCCGTAAGAACCAACACCATGTTTAGGCCACTTTGGGTGTTGAGGCTTTAATGCAAACCTGAGGTCACAGCCCTTGCACATGCCGGACATGTTCTGTAGTTCGTACAGTAAAATATGACAAGTTTTGGTTGAAAATTAATCTGCTAGAGGTTGGAACCAAGCAATAAGAACGATGGAGTCAGTCCATATAAGTTCTCCAGCGATCAAATGCACTCAAGGATTCTCTGGAACACGTTGTCTCCTTGGCAGGTAAACTCACTCGCAAGTCATCGCAAGGAAACTATAATTGATTTGTGATTTCTTCCTGGAAGTCATCTTCTAGATCCATTTCGCTGGACAGTTCACCTGCCACAATTTCGGGTCAGCGAAATAGAAATCCAACGGCTACCAGCTAAGACGCGCACGTTGTCTTCGGTCTCGTCCTGAATTCTTCCGGCAGCTCGTCTCTGAATTCTTCTCGCGCTTCGGTCTGACAAAACTTGACAGCTCTGACAAACATAATAGCCACGGCAGCGTCTCACACACCCTCTCACTCGGAGGAGCGGAGGGAGCGGAGGGAGCAGTAGCGTTTTTACAGTTGGGGAGGGTGTTGAGTTGGGAAACTCAAGTGTTTTTATATATTTTTTCATTTCTGTTCTTTTTTCCTTCTGATCTTAGAATTGTTACATCTTGTGGAGAAACAAATGAATATTAAATAATTTTTGGATTTATTGAGGTTTTAGTGTTACAAAGTCTCCTATTTAGAGTTTTTGAAAGATTTTGGAGAGTTTTTAGCTGCATTTAGTGTGTTTTTTCTCTTTTTTTTTATTTTTTCTCTTTATCTTTTTTTATTTTCTACATACAAGGGTTCTTCTTTTTAGTGAGTTTTTTTTTGAGATGTTTTTATTACGAGTACTGTTTGGTCGGATATTGTCTCTTTTGTAGCTATTGATTCTCTCTCCCATGAGACCGAGATTGGTTCGAGAAACACCATGTCCGGTATGCAATCAGTTATTTACTTCGCAAGGGGTAAAATCTCATGTGAGAAAGATGCACAAGAGCTATGATAAGAACACATGGGATGCCCAGGTTAGCCGAGAGCGGAGGTCTACACGTGTTGTCATTATGGCACAGGTAGCCCTTCTTCTTGGAGTTCTTCTTGAGTTGTGGGAGTGGTTGAGAGTCCACTCTGACACTATTATGAGTTTGTTCCAGACGAGTTTCTCTTGTCTGCGTTTGTTCCATCGGTTACCTCGTGCTCTTCATAACGAGGTGAGACAGACATTCCGTCTATCTCTCGACATGTTGACCCGGAACACCAGGGACGAGGCGGCGTGGTTGCTCTTCCTTTTACTTTCTCGTTGGTGTCTCCGTTATACTCGAGGTGACAAATGAAGACATCGGGAGGTGGCGGTTCGTATGGAGATTCTGTGCAGGTGATTGGACGGTCTTACAGGAGGAATCTGTACGTGCGATACGAGGTAGGAGTGAGTCTGTCTCTACACGTGATGTCTCATCTTCGTCCGCACGACGTTGTAGGATGTTAGGTCAGGCTAAAGAGTATAGTAGAGCTGCTAGAGCATTGCATCCTTTATCAATGGCATGTCCTACTGAAGAGACGATCGCTGCGTTGCGTTTCCTTCACCTCTCACCGGGTGACCTCCCACCACATGAGGTTCAGGACTATCAGCCTGAGGAGCCATTATGTCTCGATAGATCCTTGTTTGCCCAGGCCTTGTGTACAGCTCCACGTCTATTCTCTGGAGGTTTGTCTGGGATTGTTTACGAGCACCTACGGGATTGTTTTCAGACAGATGACCCCTCTAGTGGTTTCACAGAGCTTTTTCAGGTAGCGGCAACAGTAGCTCAAGGACATATTCCTCAGTCGATAGCTCAGGTACTGGGGCAGCTAGACTCTTGGTCATGACGAAGGATGGTGGTGGGATTCGACCGATAGCCATCGGTGAGATTTTCTTACGACAATCGTATCATTGTCCTACAGCTTCGAGATACTTTTCAGGATCACCTTTGTCCATATCAGTTCAGAGTTGCGACGCCTGGAGGTTGTGAGTCTGTGTCTTTTGACATTAGAGCTCTCTTAGACATCCATCCCGATTGGGTTGTCCTACAAATGGACGTGAAAAATACTTTTAATAGCATTTCTCGCGCTTCCATCTTTAGGGAGCTCATGGAGGACGGTGGATCTCTGGCGGTTCTCGTTCCCTTCGTGCGATCGTTCTATGGTTCTTCTTCTCCTCTCTATTATCAGCACGATATCGTGTCGGATATTGCGTGAAGGATGTCCAAGAAAACGCGAGGTTCCTGGTTGTGGAGATGTTGTGTGCTGAAACAGAGACAAGCCAGAGAAAAAAAACCACGAAAACGAACGCTGCGATATATACACTCCAAATATATGTACACTGTCGGTTCTTTCTCCTAAGAGCACAGAATTGAAAAACAGACCAGAGCGGTCTGTAACCTGCTTCAAAAGCCCCTGAAAACAACCCTTGAATCGCAACCCTGACCCAAAACCACCGAAGCGTAGCTCAAAGCAAGAGAAACTTCTCTTTGCTAACAAATAGAGCCACAGCAGTATCACGCGATTCAAACTCAAGTCCAAACCACATCCATGTATAAGCTCTTAGCTAAAGCTAGCTACCACAAGCTGTATACAGCCAACCAGAACTCTAACGAACTCAAAAGAGCAAAACCCGTAGCGAAGAAACCGAAAAAGACCTATCTGTGGACTTCCTCCTTTCGCTGAACGGACTTCAGATGTCGATAGGGTCTCCTCTGCTGACTCCGTTAACCCAAGAAACATTCAGATCCGAGTCCTGATAGCCGAGGTATCGCTGATTTTCGGTCGCAGGTGACCGAACCTTCAAAAACTGCTCCCTGCGACTTAAAACCGCACATCACGCACAAACGGATCGCCTAAAATGATATCCGTCTTCTCTGGTAGGTAGATCTAGCTACCCTGAACCCAACAAGACTCCAACCAAGTCGTTTGGAGTTCCTCTTGCAAAACCACGCAAGAAATTTGATCGCAGGTTGCAAAAAACTGACGTAAATAAGCTCCCTGCGGCTCAAACTTGCTCACCACACCCAAACCAACAATCCAATTCACGTACAGTCTTCTCCTATGCGTACATGAAGACTCCCTGATCGCGTAGGCACCAAGAACGAAGAGCTTGGCTCACCGATCGCGAAGAACAACCCAATCTCAGATCGCAGGCGAACGAAAATCTGATGTAAGCGCTTCCTTGCGAACCAATTTCACTCACAACTCCCAAACCGCACGATGAAACTTTGAATCGTCTTTAATTTCCTGAAGAACTCATTGTTCTGATCCCGATGGATCCAAGGACAGCAAGTTTAGACTTCGGAACGGTCGGAACGGTCCAACTCTCCTTCACATGTAACTGAAAACTCCAAATCTGCTTCCTGCGTCTCAATTTCTCCTAGAACACAACCCCCGATCCGTCTCTTCAAGAACCGTCTTAACCTGTGCGTAGCCAGCACAGATCTGAACCTGATGACACCTTGCGCGCGTGTATTGGACTTCCCAATTCTCCAAAACATCCACCGACAGGTCACAGGAACAAGCAAACCCCTTAAGCAGCCCCCTTGCAACAGTCTCCGTACGTACAGTTCTCTCTTGAATAATAACAAGCAGGCCCCTTGCGTCTTTGATATAACGCCTGAAGCCCTAAATACCCAGTCAGCAAGTAACTAGGGGCCTAGCTTGATTTTACCTTCTTTCGAATCGCATAACTTCTTCTCTGGATGTCCAAATGAAGTAAACAAGATGCCGATGGAAAGCTGACAGCGAGCTCTACCCATCTATGTGATGAAAGTGAAGATCCGAAGTTGCGCCAAAAGCCCGTAAGCTGGGGCCTAGTTTGTTTTCTCCATCTTTCGAGTCTTGTAACTTTTCCACTAGGCGTCCAAACGAAATAGATGAAGTGCCTATGGAAAGCTGACAAGGAGTTCTATCCACTGGTGCGATAAAAACGAAGATCCGAAGTGGTGCCAAAAACCCGTAAGCTAGGGCCTAGCTTGTTTTCTCCATCTTTCGAGTCTTGTAACTTTTCCACTAGGCGTCCAAACGAAGTAGATGAAGTGCCTATGGAAAGCTGACAAGGAGCTCTACCCATCTATGCGATGAAAATGGAGATCTGAGATTACGCCGAAAGTCCGTAAGCAGGGGCCTAGCTTGTCTTCTCATGAGTGTCTTTGGAGCGACAAGCATCGAAGTTTGAATTTCAGGTAGGAGCCGGTCCACGACACGACAACGGTCCTAGGATAGAAGGGCTTACAATCATCAGCTCTGCTGCGGATATTCGTCAGGGAGATCCTTTGGGTGGACCCTTTGGGTGGACCCTTCTTTGCCTTAGCTCACTATAGAGCTCTCTTGGCCACCGCCTTGGCTGCTTCAGGTTGTGTTTTTTCATCTCTAGCTGACGATACACACATCGTAGGTCCGACGGATCAAGTCGGTGTTGATCACCTCGTCTCTCAATTGATCTTGGTAGGACTGAGAGTGAAGGTGTCAAAGTGCAAGGCTTGGTCTCTCATAGGTATACCATTGGACCTCCAGCTTCCGGAGGGATTTGTCATCCCTACTGATGGTTTACGCGTCCTCGGAGTACTGGTGGGCACAGAGGACTTTTTATCACTCGATTTTTAGATGTTGTCTTTGCGGAGGACGCTTTTCATATCGAGGATCCCTTTATGTTAGAGGACCCATAAGTTGTCTTTGGTATCTTTTCCTCTTCCATTGCACGTCTTCATAGTTACTTACTCCGCACAGTACCTCCATCTCCTATCTTCATCTCGCGCCTTAGAGAGTTTGATAAGAAGATCATGGGGGTGTTTGGCGACATCGTAGGACCAGGGACCTTTGACTGTGTGGTAGGACCTCTCGCATGTAGGCAGACATCTTTGTCAATATCAAGTGACGGGGTGGGCTTATTATCCACGGAGGAGATTGCTCCGGCAGCCTTTTTGGGTAGTTGAGCTCTCTCAGCACCTTGGCTCTGTTGTCGCTTTCTTGTGCGAGACAGACTTATTCTGGAGAGCTATGTGACAGAGGTGGAGGATGGTTCTTACCCACTACAGATGTGTCTCCATGAGACAAGAGATAGTCTGACTCTTTAGGCACGTGAGGCACACCCTCGATTCAGTACCTTAGCTTCCGATGGATCTCGCGAACTTCAGTCCTCTCTTACGAGACACCAGTTCCAGCAAGTTCTGCATGCACTCTTAGTGGATCCTTCCATCTCACGGGATACTAGAGCTCGACTCCACTCTTGTTCAGACAAGGGCGCAGGCTCTTGGCTCATAGCTCGACCTTGCATTAGAGCGTTCTGACTCGCACTGATTATCTTCTCTACTGCGATGAGGTTCTGCCTAAGCTTGATCCAGTTTGCTGCTTCGACACTATCCACCTGCGAGTGCGATGTCTCACTCGACAACCTCGGATCGTCACCTTGCTCGGTGTCCTCACGGTGGAGAGCAGATAGCTACCCACGATGTCATCAGAGACGTCGTGTTTGTCTTAGCATGAGAGAGTGGTCACATGACGTGGAGAGAGCTTTGGTATGTCTTTCAGACGGGGAAGGGATCAGTGAGAGCTGACATGTACATGATGAGAGAGGATCAGGTCTTAGTGGCTGATGTGGTTGTAACGGATCCGACAAGGGACTCAGTGGCGGCACAGTGATCACCTTTTCTCCAAGATGGGCGGCAGCAGCGAAGGTGATCAAATATAGGGGTATGCAAGTGAGACACCGATTTATCCCCTTAGCATTGGAGATATACGGATCGACAGCTTTGGAGTTCGACGTCTTTCTTCGAGATTGTGCCAGAGCTTACCATGAGAGGTGTCAAGAGGTACCACTTTCTCTTTCTTTCTGTATTATGTTTTTTAGGCAGCGAGTTTTCATTGCTCTACAAAGAGCTTTAGCAGGCGCGGTCCACAGGAGGACAATCGCAGTAGGCGATGCTACTTCATGTGCACATGTTGTTTGTCAAAGTACTGACTTTTCTGTGTCTCACATTATAGGTGTCATAGGTGATCTTAGAGCTACTGATAGCAGGGCTTAGCCCTAGTGTTCTTCCCTTCGGGGTGGTAGTTGCTTGACCTTTGGGCTCTTTCTCTCCCTTGTAAGACTTGATGGGTCCTCCCATCCGTTTGCTATTCATTGGGTCATGTTTTTCACCTTGAACTTCAATGTCACACAAGATGTCAGGTTGGACAGGAGATCGGGAGGCTTGCCATGCGGTGACTAAGACGTGTGTGTAAATTGAATGTGTGACCAAGAAAGAAGTGTACCAAGCTCGAACAAGTAATTTTCTCCTACTTTTATTATCTTGGATATCGAAATCACGATCTCCAAAGACGGACACTGGAACAGGTTAGAGAAGCAGCAAGTAGACTTCGATTAGACGAGGAATTCGAATGTTTTACTGAGTTCGAGTGGTCTGTCGAGTGCTAGTCTTTCTTTTATAGTTGCGCGTATCAGAGGATGAAACTCATCTCTTCTTGTAGAGTTCAGGTTTGTCGATACAATTCAAAGATGAAAGTCAAGAAGCGGATTTCAGATCAGACTTGAGCGTAGCTATGCCTTATTTTCCTCCGCAGATATCAGTGTATGCACTGTGCAATTTTGTTGAGTTTACTGAAAGATGTAATCATAGACGAACATCATTCGAAGAACTTGTGGTTGAGAATCGAAGAGCATCACAGACTGAGGAGAATGATGATCCTCGGAGAGAAAATGATCCGAGCAGCACAGACCGAGGCTTCTGTGCAATCTTGAAGTGGAAGTGGTCGAGCGGATGTGAGACTATGCTATTTAACTGCTGGACATATAGTCTTCCGTGATGAGATCACTGACCTTGTGTCTTGGAGATTACAAATCGCATTTCGTGACGAGTTAGAGCACAACAAGAGAAGCATTGCAAGAGAATTAAGGTTATTGTATGCGAGCTTGTGCATAATTGTCCCAATCACTTAGCAGGTTGACGTGGTTCAATATCACGTTCGAAGTTTTTGACCAAATTTTTGAGCAACAAAGTTGCATACGATCTGAATATTCGTGTAGCTCATCTGCAAAAGGAGATTCAAGTTACTTATTTACATGAACTTCATACATGTCTGTTTGACGTGGCCGTGAGTTGACAAGGAGATGGCTTCATGGATCGTAAGGTTATTCATTTCACTATATACCAGCATTAATTAATGTTGGTATATAGTGAAATGAATCACTGACCTTTTTGTTTTTGTGGCTTGTTCGTGATAGTGATAGTAGTCTGAATGTTTTCTATAGAGAGTTTATAGCACTATGAGCATGTAATTCATACTTCATTTTTGTCAAAAATGCATAGCTATTGATGTTTCTCATAGCAAAAATCGAAGTTTTCATGTCAGATACTCATAGCTTCTATGTTGGACGAGAAGAAGAAGTCTGTCATCTTAGCATTTGTTGTAGCACTTGTGGAGAGCATCGAAACTTAACATTGGTTTCGCAAACTTCTGAAAGAAGCGATAGAGAGTGTTCAGACAGAAAAAAGGGACTGGAGACTATAATTGCGGAGGTCTTTCCAGATACAGTTCATACTTACTGTACTCATCATCTTGAAATGAATGTGCGTAGCTGTTTCGGTAAGCGTTGTCATGTTGTGAAATGACTCACATGTGAATTTAACGTAGAACTTTTACTGTGTTAATTGATCCAGGAATCTTTTTGTGTAACTCGTTTGACTGCATATTATGTGTTACGTTCATGGTTATCTAGGATGTGAGATCGTACGATAATGAGACATGCCAGCTGAGTGATCCGTGAACATTCACATGTGTGACTTTTGTCATCAAATTTGGATATAAGATAGAGAGTCGAGGGTTCGTGGAGCATTCTTCTTTACGTGATGTTTCATGAATGTTTCTTAGTGTCTTACATGAAGGGTGACGAGCTATGAGAATTGTACTCATGGATAAAGGATTGATCCGAGTCGAGATCTTTCATTATCGAATCTGTTCTATATCAAGCTTCAGTACTTCCATCACGATCACTTTTGACAGTGGTTTGTTGTCTACTTTGGTGAAGAGTTCATGAGGAGGATGATAGACTTGTCTACTCTGGTGACCCTACCAATTGTCACGTACGAGGATAATTAGGACATGATTGTGTATCTCTTACTTTGACATGTGAATGGATATAAACTTTCTAATCAACGTTCTTTTCAACGTCTAGGTTGATATCTGATGTCACTACGGATGGAAGATCAATCATCGTGCATGGATGACGAAGAACTTTGATGAGGAATACTGTAATCAAGTGATGGCTTCCTCATTTCTTTTTGTCGTATCTTTCAGTGTAGATCTATTCAAGGTCATTGTCTTGACTTTGAACTGAATCTCGTGTATTTTCGTGTCATTATTATCTCTATCGCTCATGAGAATAATTATCTTGGGTTAAGAGATCTCGTTGGAAAGCTCTCGAGCTGGACTATAATCTGGAGCAGAAGATCTATTGATTGGAGTTCTGAGTGTGGAGTTATGATCGTTCAAATTCAGGAGTGTTGAATCGATATCTCAAGTCACGTTTTTGAGTACCTCGAGAGTTTGAGGGATGATCTTTTGGTACTGTCAAAGGGGTTGGATAGTTGATGCCGTGCTGGTTGCACGAATGTAAATTAGTCCTATGTTTGGATTGGTTTTGATCTTAAAATGATCGACTGAAGTTGGCTGTAACAGTTGAGAGACAAAAGTAAAACTGTTTTGTTTGGATTCAAGGATTGAGTTGTTTCATGAGCAAGGGGTCGAATCTCTAAGTGAAAGTTTCCAAGATTGGATTGTACCTTTTTGGCTTATTATTCATGAAATTTCAACTTATTTGGTTAAGAGAAGGTGTTGGGGCTGTACATTTTTGCCACCGGGGTCCGTAAAGCTCATAAGTTAGCATAGACAAAAGGCTTGATCCATTTTGAGCAATTGATTTGGGATCTGAGTTGAAATTTCAGAGAAAAGTAGTGAGGGATTAGTGAGAATTTCCTATGAAGTTCGAGTCAAGTTGGAAGTTTCGTTGGGAACAATAGGTTACCGAAGTTTAGATTGCAGCGTGACGAGTTTGAAAGAGAAGAGAGATTTCACTTATATCTCTTGGATGACCTTGAACAAACGACTTGGGGTTTGGAGGTGGAACTTCTTGGAGAAGATGCAAGTGAGTCAAATGAGCTATGTTGTGAATTTGACACATAGATCATAATCATAGAAAGCGTTACACTATGTCCAAATTACTGACAGAGAATCTCTAATTGGTTGTCTTTGGTTCCACACGTCCCTAGCTCAATGGTTGTTTATTGCATGCATGCCTTATCTTCTTGGAAGCTCTAGAAGACAAGCTTTCTAGTGTTATGCTGCATGTCTAGTTTGAACCTTGTTTTATCACTCAAAAATTAGATCAAACATGCAGATCATGATGAAGGGCTGAGACGTTTTGAGTTTTTAAGTATTAGAAATGATCAGATCTATTATGGTAGGAGTTATCTTTATCGAATCAATGTGTTATCAATATCATTGGAAAGCTTATACAGTAAGTTATCCATTGATGTAAGATTCATCTTGAATGGAGCTCATATCAGCAAACTGTAGAAGGTCAGAATTGTGTATTTTAGGTAGTTTGTCGAAAAAGTGAAAAGAGTATTGTTAGTGCACAGCCGGTCTAAGGGATTTTTTGAATGTGCTTCTGTGAACTAAAGCATATATTTATCACGTACGAATCCTTCTTGTACTTAGAGCATGATTGAACGTCCAGTTGTATTGTGTGGTGCACGTGTGTTACACTTAAGGTCAAGTTAGGTCGATAAAAACCGAGACAAATAAATACTAGAGTCGAGATAAAGTCAGATCAACTGGATAGTGAGAGCACAAAGGTTTTCTGAGTTGGTCCAAGGTTGAGTTGGTCCAAGGTCTCGTCGTATCTCTTTACAGCTAGATATCTAATGTATTCTCAGATAAAAATTCATGCTCTATGATAACGTGCAGAGATATTGTTCAAGGAACTGATATATATATCACATTGACGGAATTGAGTTGCCTCACTTTCTCAAACAAATTTTGTTGTTGCTTGCTTGAGTTCTCTGTTCGGTTGTTTATCGCATAATTTTAATAGCGCTAGGTTGTTATTCTGATACTTTAGAAAATCCGAGTGATTGACGTCTAAGACATTAGGGTGTTGTATGCAGCGTAGTATGCATATGCATATCCTTACTTACCGAAAAGATCGTTAGTATCTCTCATCTGTTCTGGTAGAATGATGCGGTTGTTTATTGCATAATTTTAATAGCGCTAGGTTGTTATTCTGATACTTTAGAAAATCCGAGTGATTGACGTCTAAGACATTAGGGTGTTGTATGCAGCGTAGTATGCATATGCATATCCTTACTTACCGAAAAGAACGTTAGTATCTCTCATCTGTTCTGGTAGAATGATGCATGATCGTCATTTTGTAGGTATATTTTTCGATGGAGTCTGAATACTCAGATATAGAGCTCTAGTCTGATAATGACATGAGTGACTCTTAGATTGGTTATCGGACGTCATTATGTATAGTGAAGCTCAGTTGCACGTGTGTTACATGGAATCATCCATTGTCTTAAACAATTTTGTAATGAATATAAATTGTTCTGCAAGTTAAACTAAGATGAATACTTTCCGGGTTTTCAGAACACTTATACCGCATATGCGATGTGCAAACGAAATATCTCTCATTGTAGACAATATAAAACAACCTTGCTTGCAACCTCGAATGAGAGCAGATCGTCATTCATGGCAACCCCGAAGAAACAACAGCCTCACCTAAATAAACAGAAGTGAAATGCGACAGCTGTATAGCTCACTTCTTCTCCCAAGGAACATCTAAACTGGACAGGTTTAAACCCCGAAGACTACTTAGAGGGTTCTCATAGCAAAACATTTATAATATTCCGGGTTAGATTAGTATAGATTAACAAACGACAGAATGAGTAAGCTACTCATCAGCGAGGAGTTACAAATGAGGAATATAGACCTTAATATATACAAGACCATGTATAAAATGAGAAAGGATTTGAAGTAAGAGTAAATATTTGTAATCAACATTTATAATGCGCTCAAATTCTAAACAGGAATGGAAAAAGATACTAACAACCCTTAAT
Organism: Asterella californica; assembly: GCA_036924285.1. Classification (NCBI taxonomy): domain Eukaryota; kingdom Viridiplantae; phylum Streptophyta; class Marchantiopsida; order Marchantiales; family Aytoniaceae; genus Asterella; species Asterella californica. Next base: position 6,626,460 of record JAYKYS010000019.1, read on the forward strand.
ATATATTACGATATCATAAAACGTGAGATTATGGGAAAAATATTCAGAATAACTGAAGGTAGAATATGTACCCTAATATATACAAGACCATGTATAAATTGAGAAAAGTTTTTAAGTAGGAGTAAATATTTGTAAACTTGCAATTCATAATGCACTCAAATTCTAAACAGGAATGGAGAAAGATACTCACAACCCTTAATATGTATTACGAAATTATAAAGCCTGAGAGTATGGAAAAAATATTCAGAATAAACTTAAGGTAGAATGTGGACTCTAATATATATAAGACCACGTATAAAATGAAGAAATTTTTGTAGAAATAAATACTTGTAAACTTGCATTCATAATGCGTATAAATTCTAAACAAGAATGGAGAAAGATACTCACAACCTTTAATATGATTTACGATATCACAAAACGTGAAAATATAGAAAATATATATACAACAATTTATCTATACTATAAAAATCATCTGTATACTGTTCATGATTTTGAGAATCAGGGTAAATACAAGTACAAACTAATATACATATAAGCTTCAATATCATGCATAGACCTAAATAATAACTTCTACCCTATATGTTTTTGGATATTTGGAACTTGTTTAGGGTGTAAATGTTAAACCTTAAGAGGGTTTAACATTCAAATAGTAGTTCATTTATAATATTCCATGTTAGATTAGAACCTGAACCCTAGCTCAAAAAAGTTCTATACAACGGGGTTTAGGATGCTTTAACTTAAGATTTAATACCAGCTATATGATGCTACCGATGTGCAAACGCTGATGTGTATTTTTGCTGAAATTTCATAGAATAGAAATGTATGCATGTACTGTATCATGCAGATGACAACTTGGTGCTATGTTTTTGAATCTCTAATTTTGCAGTCCATGCATTGCTCTCGGCTTTCCAAGTTTGAAAGTCACGAGTGGAATCGTGCTGGCCTGACTCGAGCGGTCCGCGCGTTACGATTTGTTCTTCCCTACTCGAGCTTTCGCTGACGAATGCCAACACTCAACGTGTCAAGGACTGTCCAGATCCTAAGTCCCAGCCAGTCTATCGATTTCTTCCAGTGAGAGAAAATGTGAGATGAGACATTCTTGCCAAGGGGTGTTGAAACCTAAACCTTAGTTGTCGATAGTTCATGATTTCTATCGATCGTGGTTTCTTCACGATTTTTGTCGGTTTCAACATTACATTTGTGAAGTTAGAGTCGTTGCTATGTAGTCTTGACAATGTGATCGGCTGAAAGAGAATGACAGTGAGAGCAGATAGTGTGACCGGCTCTGATAATGTGATCGGCTGAAAAGAAAACGGACGATCCGTTGAGAAAGACTGACAGCAGCTGTCAGTTTACGTGCCTGTCGTCAGTTATCACGTGATATGTGAGACTTCTAAACATGCACTATATTGTTAAGCATAGATGTGGACAAGGGATTCAGCCCCGGTCACTTTGTCAAATTGATTAGAAATATGTGTGATGTTTTGGATTTTTTGCAGTTCTAAACTTTGTGCATTTCACGGTTTCAGCTACAATTGGCCACATTGAAAACAACTGCAAAAAAATATCGTTGATTGAGGTAAGTCATGTTAGTGGACACGTTTAAACTCGAATGTATACTGTTTGCAGATTTTTCTTCCTCCATCATTTTAGTTGAATGAATTACATGTTCTCGCGTAGTAGTATCGTAGGGTGCAAAAGATGTATCCAGGAATACGTGAGGTATCTGGCTGTGAAAAACATGTAAGGTCCAGAAACACGAACGGTAATGTACTAGCGCAAACTTCCAATTCAAAATCTTATTTTTTACTACTTTCAATTATTCACAAAGTTTACAAACAGATTCAATGGTATGTGCTCTTAATACAAATTCCTAAAACCATGATCTAATGCTATAGCTGCCTAGCCCTCAATAATCCAAATCTGATGATACTTAATATATCGGATGTCTTCTATTGATGCTCGTGGAAGAAGTTACGTCACTTCTAAGTCCACCACCTTCAAACTCCAAAATCCTCCAACATATTTATCAAAACCTAAACTTGAAGTGCCGACACGATCCTTGCAAACATTTGATTTTTACGGTACCCAGATCTTCGTCAACTGACCTCTCTACACGAAGTTAGAACACCTCAAAGTATTTTTCTCTAACTCTTCTCCACCAAGGTAAAACTGCGCAAGGGCTTGTTTAGTTTTGCATAAAGACTTAAAACCTCGCCCCAAAATTCAAAACCTCTATAGTATATACACTGCTGCTCTAAATCAATTTTTCTTGACCTTGTTGGAAAGCTTTTTGCAAGCTCTTTCCAACGGTACAACTCTTGCATCCCAGTTATCTTCCACAAAAACAGTTATGACCGAGTCAAGACTGAAAACTATACGAGGACTTGTACAGATTTGGACTCCTAACCTCCAACCTTACCCAAAGTACCGCTTGATTCTTATCTCTGTAGTAACTTATGTGACCGTTTAGTTTGATGTGATCTCCCCAAAAAATTGTGCAAGACCTCTTGAGTACCTAGATCCAAAAATGTCCAAAATGATCCCAAACCAACCTCCCAAATCTTGAAATATAGACAAAAAAATTAAACAGTCTCTCGATCTCTCAAAAATTTTGTAGAGTGAACCTTAGAACCCCCGACTTTTATAGTGTTTGGAAGCTGGGGGTAAAAGTCCAAGTGCCACCGTTTGTGCTCGTCAAGTGTCCCACATGTACGTATGCCAAGTGGCGCATATGCATGATGACACATCATCTCAATCTGCCACCTCAGCCTTAATGTCTGTCAGCATTTCCATCTAATCATCACCTACCATGTCGCATACCAGATGCCACATCAGCCCGTCAAACGTCTTGTCAGGATCAAGACATGCAAAACCTAAAAGTCGCAACTGTCCGTAACTTTGTCGTCTTAGCTCCATTTGCGAGGATAATAAGACCAATTTTGATCACCTTGACAAGGACTATCCAATGGTGCAATCAGAAACATATTTGGAGCAAGTTGATAAAATTTCATCCCAAAGGCTTAGTTTAACACTATAGGTGATCCACGACACGACATCCACCCTCCTCTAAACTTGCACATCCTCGACTTGCACCAGAAAGATACAAGCAAGGAGTGGATCGGCACATCACACGATCTCATCACCCTCCCTTGTGTCATTGTCATCTTCATATTTGATATCTTTGAACCTAAACTAAGTATCAAGATCTTCAAGATTCATCTGTTCGCCCCGTCTCTTGAAGATCTTCATCCGCTTACATGCAATCAGCACCTTAATCCTTGCACCATCCATCTCATGTAATCCGTATGTAGCATTGTCATACATGTTCTCAACCACATATGACTCGAACCAACGCTTCAAAAATTTTCTTAAAATGCTATGTTGGTTGTATAGACTATTGTCATAGACAAGGATACAATCGCCTTAGATCTTAGTCGATGTCGTTCAGCGAATCTAACCTTGTGCCTCCGTCGTGCTTCCTTCAACCTGACAAAGCAACTTCGACGGTCTCTGTTCTAGTTGTCGAATACGAATTGTCAAAAGCTTTTCTCTCGTAAGATTGTCCTCCCAAGATAACACACTCCATGTCAAAACGTGTTCCTCAATCGGCATGATAGGTTTTTGAACTGTCATGAGCTCCATGGTCATGTATATTGTCACTGAGTTGTATGTCATGTGATCAATCCATAATGCAAATGACGAGAGTGGAGGGCATTCGGATGCTCTTTCGTTACAAGCATTCACCCATGTTTTCACGACGAGCGGATGGTCGTGCTCGCTCTTAGCATTCCCTTCGGGGTTGTAGATAGTTTTAAATGACAACTTCATCTCACACCTCGCAAATAAGTCACGAGCTTCATGCCCATCCAGATCTCCTCGATTTGCAGTAATCTTTCATACGAACTCATATCGACAAACAACTTTTTCTAACAAAATTGACAAACTCCTTCGATTGTCTTCATCAGAAGTGCCCTTCCTTCAACTTGGTTTGACAAATCCTCATGAGCAAGCATCAAGTACCTCATTTGTCATATCCCGATTGGCATAGTTACCAAATCTACGACTCACTTGAAATGCATTACCAACGGATAAGTTGGATGTAACTCATCTTGATGTAAGATGTTCGAGTATATGTTACATGTTAAGTAAGATTCCATGAAAGTTACAACATCCTTGTACATGTTGTTCCACCAGTATCGCTCCTTCAGCTTGATAAAAGTGGCTCAAATCTCTCAATGTCTTGCCCACAAACTCTCTTGAAAATCTCTAAGCAACTTTCGTTGATCCTCCTTGTTACAAAGAACCTATAATGGCACTCCACCTTTTGTGCTTAGGTGGTCTTGCAACATGAAGTTGTAAGATTTCCTCGAACTCTTCAAAACTGCTCGTCAGTCCTTGCTTGGTTAGAGTACTAAGATATCGTCCAATGTTGAGCAATTCGTCTTTGTACAGCTCTTCAACAAACAGTTCTACGTTGTGCACGCAATAGCATAGAATCTTACACCCACATCGTCAACATCGTCAACCATGTCTTCCACTCCATCATATCACGCTCATGATAATATATCTGTCATCATGTTATTCTTCCACGTGATATTTCTAAACTCCGGATTCAATGATTTAATATACGTAATCTATTGTAACATCATGATATCGGGAGTCGTATAATTTACGATCATTCTCAATAGAGATAGACAATCCGTCTCGACCACCACTGATGCTCTAATCATATACTTCTTCTCGACTTTCATCGTCGAAATGATACCTCATAGTTCTCTCTTCACTTGCAGATAAGCTCGTTGACGTAGGCTCAACATCTTTGTTTCAAACCTAACTGCAAACCTATCTCCATTTACATCATCTTGCCCAACAATCCAACCGATTGCAATCGGACTAGTGTCCATTGTTTGAACCACCGATCTACCACCTTTGTAGTCTATCCTTCTAAAAACAAGAAAGAGATCATAGCAATGACTTCAGCTTCCGTTGTTGTGCTACGTGACGTCCCATACAATGAAACAAAACATCCGAATGACATTTCCACAAGAAGCTGCACCTGAGCTTACCAAGTTGGGCAGGAGTTAAGCTAGGACTGAGCTAGACAAGCTGCACCTTAGCTTGAGTTAAAGTATCACTTTGAAGAAGAGTGAAAGTACATGAAGAGAGCTGGTTGAGGAGAGTGACCTTTTGCCTTCACTTGTGAGAAATAGCGTTCCATACAATAGTTACCGCCGTTTATAAGTTATGAAAAATATGAAAAAAAAAGAATTTATCGGTTCTGACTCGTGACTTGGATCCATAATCCGAATGTACAAGTGCGTAGATGTTAGTGAGTACTATAGTTTTGACTCTTCATTCATTAAAGATGGAGCTATACAGAAAAGTTGACACAAAGAAAGTTAGTAAAGAATGTAAAAATAACTTCCTTTAGGTTTATGTATGAGTTTTAATTCTTTTTCTAACGGTAGCAGAGACCATCCTCAATGGTAGAGACGTCTACCTAGGAAGAAGAGATCTCAAGATTAAATCATCTTGGCATGTGTTCTCTATTCCGATAGCCTCCTAGTTAGGAGTCTATGTTGAATATGCAGCTACGTGTTGCATATCTAGAGACAAAAAACCGGTACCTCTCTTAATCGTGGGCTTTCTGACCGAAGCCTCCGCATGCCACTTTGGTTATACGTCAGGAGTTACCTGGTGCGGCTATGAGAGGGCTGTAAGCCTTATGAGGTGGCTTCATAGTTGTAACTTTGGTCTACATCGCATGGCTTGTAATATAACGTAAGTGACATCGAAGATCGAGAAATTTTTAATAAGCAAGGGTTTAGTTTAGCAAGGGACCTGCTAGGTTGATACCTTTTATCTCCCGACCGCTGAGTAATAGTCATTCCTTGTTTCTATAAGCACGCCGGATAGTGATAGCTATTACTTCACTAACCTCTTTACGCACTATCCTGAATTGTTCCACCATACTATAGCTGGTCACAACCCAACTCCTTTAATTAAGGGTCAGAACTTTTTTGTGTCAAATAAAACTAATATGGAAAGTAAAGAAAATAGTTTTATTGTTCTACTGATCTCTTCTAACCCTCTCTATAGGATAGAGGACTACATAATTCTCTGAAATTGTCCTTAGATAAGATACAAATTGAACTAGAGAGACCTTTAGTGTTCAGGCTACCTTGGAGATCTCTTTTTGTTCAGAATCAACCTACTCAAGTTTCTTCAATTAGTCAAATGAAATACTTATAAGTTGACTTTCATAGAAATAAATATACAATGTGTTTTCTAAGATATCTTAGTTCTCTTTTGTATATAAAAGAATAAAAATATTTATGAAAATATAAAAATCAGCAAAATATATAAAAATATATAAAAATGTGATTACCACATGACTTCCAAGCAAACACATAGATTACTCAGAGGTTTGCATGAAAGACCCACATAAGACCTGCAAATATAAAATCCACTGTTGAAAAAGATAAACATATGATTTGTCGTGCGCATACACATCGCTATCAGAGATACATCACATATACACATAACACATGGACGATCTCATACACATACACAAGTGTATCACAATGTATCATTTCGCAGTGTACACAAGTGTACCACTTCACAGGTAGAGCTTGGAAGCCTTAGTTCTTCAAGTGATAAATAGTATGTACTCACTCCACCATGTCAACGAGCACTAAACAATCACTAAAGTCAAGTCAAATCCACTATATGCTCGCAGAGATTTCAGATTGCACTCACCAAGACTATCCACCATAGTTAGGGGCTTGAAGACTCAACTTGAAAAACTAAGGCCAAGAACTCGTCCTAACAACACTAATGGGATTCGTCACTCCAACTCGATCAAACTAACCGAAGTACCAAACTGACGCGACAGATTACGCAAAAGAGTTGTAACATAAGTCTGACTCAAGTCAGGTTCAAAAGTAGAGTTCAGAAGAACCAGAAAAGATATCGTATACATTTTGCTCGTGGACGTCAGAATTGAAATGCCGAGGACGAGATAAGAAAAAAGCGACTGGATTGACACCAACAGCTAGACAAGTTTCAAACTTGTCGTTGTCCACAAGAAGATCACGGGTACGACTCAGATAATAACACAGCTCGATGATAACGTTGTCACTCGCAGCAAGATGGAGATAATCAACAGACTGAATAGACAACACACTCGACTTATGTACACACTATTTTTGGTAAAATATATGATTAATTTCTCATGAAATATGCACCCTCGTTTATATCTCATTTTATCTCGATTCGAACGACAAAAAACTTCAAGTCATTGAAAAACAAGTTGCATAACAACAATCCGAATCGATATTTGGTTCCTCTTCATTGTGCATTAACCGCAAATCGCTAAAGCTTCATTTTCAAACAAAAAAGTTCTATATATATACCAAATTGCTCTCCAACAGCCATAGTTGTTGCACGATAAGTTATCAATGCTTCATTCAACTCTGATACTTGCATCGCGGAGGCTTTCACTTTCATTAAACGAACATCCAACAGTTCCAAAATGTCGAGAAGAATAATTTCCAAGGGAAGAACATGAACATACTCCTTCTCCTCCTTTCATGACACGCTGCAAATATCTGAAGAAACCAAAATCAGATTTGAACATAACATGAATCATCCACTGAAATCGACGTTACAACTTTCACTTCGCGCTTTCTTTGCCTCCCTGCACTGGTGTCCATTGTAGAATCAAAATACAACTGAAAGCACGAACAATTCCAAAAATGGTTATGGGCTAAGATATGCATGATGTCTTCAGTCTCCTCTCAAAATTTTTCCCTCGCTTCAGTCTGACAAAACTCAACAGCTCGGACAAACATAATAACCACTACAACGTCTCACAGACCACCTTCGAACTTCAATGCCACGCAAGACTCCAGGTTGGACAGGAGACGGGGAGTCTTGCCATGCAGAGTGACCAAGACCAAGTCGTGCGTGTAAGTTGAGTGAGAAATGTACCAAGCGCGACCAAATAATTTTCACTAAAAGTAAAAACTCGAACTCATGCGCTGCGCTGCGCTCGGTGCTTGAACTGATTTCTCACGATTCGTGGGTTTCTCGGAATAATACCCGACAAATTAAATTCCTAACTAATTAATCTTCAAGGGTGTCATCTTTAAACCGGCATATTTTGCTGTCTTTCGGATCTAGGTTGGGTCGAGTTCTGCCATCACCATTACTTCTTCAGAAGAAGGTCGGACGATTTCGGCAAAGGCAGTAGACGCTAGCCTCAACTCTAAATGTAGGAACTCCCCGAGAATCGAACTGCCGGAGTGCCTCCCCCGTGCCTCACAATACTGCTCGGTGGTGACCTGGGGCAATCCCAAGAGGTTCATCTCTCGTACCCCTACATGTAGTTGCTCTCTTGTTCCATTTTATAACTTCGAGCAACCGCATAACCCCGAGGCTAATCACCCGACAGACAATACGGACTCTTGCGAAAATCTACAGGAAGATCCCCCGAGAGTACGTTGTAGTGAGTCAGGCAACAGACGAGTAACTATGCAGCAGTCAGCGTAGACTACTAAGAAGCAGAGAGAGCTCGACTTGGAGTAGGAACAGATTTACACTACCACCACTGATGCTACGAGCCGCAATGTTTTCACATCATGACTGGTGCACATTCTCACTTAATATCTTCGCACGAAATGCACTTTGTGCACTCGAGACTTCCTTCGCTATTGGAGGTATCCATGTATCAAACCATGTCAGACTAAATTTGTAGACCTAACCTATGTTCCAGCACTACACTCCACAGCTCTATAAACATCAAGATATACCAGTTGACCAACAAATCTGGCTTCTGGTCACCTCCTCTGCACCCTTCTGCCGTCGCAAACTATATTCAACTTGAGGTTGCATTAAGTTACAGCATGAACACTAAATATTTTTGAATACTGAGATTTCCAGTGGTAAAGCCTTTGTTTCGCCGATTGTAAATTTAGTTGCCTCTTCGAGACATGTTTTACGAAACTGGACTCCCAGAACAACTCTGGGGGGGTGTACGTAGTAACAAGATGTAGATTCTCTGAAGATTGATACCCGCGACTAAGCCTGCTTGAGAGATAAAATTACAACGGTTCGAGAAAACCAAGCTCACGTCTTGGGCTAACCTGATATTAACATGGCATTCCTATCCCTAAACCTACAGTTTACAACATTTCCCCCCATCTTAGGACTACACTGCACCTTAGTCTGAAAACGAGTGTCAACTGGTGATGACGTGGAAGTGGATGGTTCAGAGGACACTACTCATCAGGGGACAGCAAAAGTAGGCCAAGGCAATGCGCTCTTGCCTATCAGAGTTTGACTCAGTACAAATGTATAATTGTCACAGGGCAGATGCTGTGAGGGGCTAGAAATTCCTAATGATCAATAGTATAAGTATTCTACAGTACACTACTACAGTCTACATGTGCAAACCCAAGTCGGGAATTCCCCCTGTCATACACTACGTGGAAGTTTTGTTGTTGGAAATTTCCTACAATGTTCATATTGTTAGGTCCAACTGGAAGTAACGCTAAGCAGTAGACATTATCTTCTGGGTCTGCTCTGATGAAGTAGTTTTTTAGTGGAAGCTCCATGACAGCATTACCCTGAAAGCTAATACTGAAAGAAGGAAAATCAGGACTCTCCACACCAGAAACGTTATAGCAAATATCCAGCACTGGAACAGAGCTTACCGTCGGATATAAGATCAGTTCCTGAAATTTTCTGCTGATAAGATCATAAGCTTCCTGCTTGAAATAGGTGAGAGTTGTCCCGGAGTCAATTATAGAACCTCCGTAACCTTGAGGATCGATAATCCAGACATCTTCTGAAATGGGCAAAGTTTCACCTGCAACACTCAAACCCGTGATGTTGACATAGTAGAACGTATCTACGGGAGTGCTTCTGAGAATGGGTGTCCACTGCATCTTGTCTTCCAAGATAGCATAAGCAGAATCTTCACCAAACACAAGAGGAGACTTCACTTTCAAGGGATGATCTCGATCGACCAAACAGTATGAAAACTTGTTCCCAAAAAGATCGCCTATCTGAGAAACAAAAGAGATAGCTCCCTGTCCCAGGCCAAGCAATCCACCAGATCCCTGGAACAGCCCTATATTGCTGTGACCACAGCCAAACAGGACCTGCTCAATTTGAAGAGGAGCGCCTCCACTCACGTTGAAGGTCACAGTCTCAAGAGCATAATCTCCAGTCGTGTTGGACAAATCTCCATAGTAATAGAAATACTTGCACGCAGCTGGCCTCTCTGGGTTACAACCACCCTCAGATTCCTCTCCAAACCCACCGGCAGAAACACAGCTGGTGGAATTGCAATGAAGGCCCTGAAAACTCGAAGATGCATTGGGGTTAAAGAGGTCTCCTTCCTGATGATAACAGAGCATGCAAGGATCGCACTGCACCCATGTCAGATCGCTACCAGTGTCGATAATCACAGAAAATAATTTGGCTGGCGTGCCCACATAGAACTCCATAAAGTACTCCCCAGAGCCTAGATTAACCCCTGATCCGACAGTAGACTGGAAATTGTACACATTATTATCGACGACGGAGGTAGAGTTGGTAGTGGTGTTCGGCTTCTTCTTTCCTCCGGGATGCGTGATGTCCGGAAAAGTCGCTCTTTCTTCAGCTCTGAGGCTAGCATAGGCTGGACCCGCGGAAGAAAATTCAACTTGCCTAGCAAATCTCCTAACTCTCGCTTGATCTCTTACCAGAACATGCTCCAATGGTTCTGAAGTGTAAGAACTTCTGTGCGCCATGGACAATCTAACTCCCTTGCCACCTGCATCTCCCACTCCTTCACCCAGTCTCCTCGCAGTAACGGCTCTTCCATCAAACCTAGACTCGGCGGTCCGTTCTCTCCCTTTGTTTTCACAGTGTTGGTGTGCCGAGCTCAATGACTGAAGTGGTATTCCTGGCAGAGACGAACTACCAATGCCGCCAAAAGAATGGTGCTCCTGCTTAAAACAGGGCCTAGTTCCATCACACATCGCCACAACGCTCAGAGAGAAGGCAATTACCAGTATGACCTGCATCATCGGCTGCAGAGACCCACTCACTGAATCACCCATGGTTTCTACGATCTCTTCCTCCTCCTCCTCCTCCTGCTCCTCTTTTGACCTGAATCTCTTCCTCTTCCCAAAACTTAGAAGAATTGAGCCTTGGCCTACCAACCGACCACCAGCAACCCAACCTCTACACAACGAGTCCTCTTCCTGCAGGAGTAGTGTACCCAAGTGGGATCGTCTCCCCCAAACCAAACCTGTAAAGTGAGAAACAGTGGCAAAGCTGCCCTTGGAGATGAATTGACTTCCGTCGTCAATGAGTTTGGTTGACTCTGACCCGTACTGCTCTATGCGGGCCGCTATTCGAGTGTGCTGTAACGCCCGATGAAGGGATCGGGCTCTTCTGTCTATCCTTAACGAAGTAATATCCAAAGCGGCTTCATAGCTTTTCACAGAGCAGAACAGAGAAGTTCACCGTCCGCTCCCCCTCAAACTTACTGCAAGACATTTTGAATTCTCGACTTTGCCGTCGAATTCGCCACTTACATTGACTCGCGGAACCCACCTCTAACCTAAATTTCCCCACGGAGCTGTCAATGCCTCAGAAAGGAGGCCATATACTTCCAGAGCTTCCTCATGATCAAGGGAAGTGTTGGGCCTGAGTCCTTGTTCAGTAAGAATCGCCACTTAGTGCTATAAGTTCAAAGCATGTCAAACTTTGACTGCGGAGTTAGCCGCTCGATAGACCGCTTAAGTCAGTCTCCGCTCTTCCTCGAACTTGGAACCTGTCCCCCCGAGTCGGGAGTCAGAGTCAATCAGCACTCACTTCTCTCCATGAGAATGTCTCCCCCCACCACGGTAGCGTTGACATGGTCACCTGTAGATTTTACAAACGAAGCATAGGAGCAGGGAAGCTTTCTAGGCTGGAAATTTCTACTCCGATGACGAGATGTACACTGCACAACTCTCGTTCTCACGAGTAAACTCCTGTCCGCAAATTTAACTTTCTATAAGGCTTCAGACATCTCATTCTCAAGGAGTTGTAGATAACGAATAGTACACCAGGCTCGAAGGAAGTCTCGATAAAATAACTGGAGGGCACGGGAAGCTTAAGTACAAACTATGGCGCTGTCAAAACCTTCTAGTGTCGGAAACTGTCTTCGTTTTCTGTGGGGGAAGGAATTTCGAAGTCGTGACACGGACCCCACAAAGTTGAGAAGCACAAGGAACATATAAAGAGGAGCGTAAGATGAAACATTAATAATCGGAGAGACTCATTCAAACTACGGTAGGCCCAGAGGACCCGCCTCTCAGGTTCAAAAGGACAAGCGTCATGGAATCATATGGTGGGCTATCCGCTATATGCTAAATACGAACGGATGACAAAGGAGTGAGACTCAAACACGCTGCAACGCACGCAAGCAGGCAAGTAAGCGAGCGTCTAGCGCAAGTTCTGTAGTCACTCCTCGAGTCAAATCACAGAACGGATCCTGACATCGATAACGAAAACACACTCACATTTTTCACCACAATATGCATGCTACCGGCGCTTTGTCGCAGAAAGAGGTAAGGCGACAAGCCGATAGCGGGAGTAAAATCTCTCTGGGTAACTCGAGAAATCATCTTGGAGCGTATATAATAGTGGAGGAAAATCACGCTGGAAGGAAAACATCCTAAACCATACATAATAATGCAATTATAGAAATGGCAAGTTATGAATATCGTAAACGCTGTTAGTTTCATCAAATGTTTGGATGAAATCATTTGAATTAAATATGTGGTTGGTTTCAAGCGCTAATCAAAATAATGTAAGATTCTCTCGTCAAATATATAAAGTTGTAAGAGATGTTTTTCTCTAGCAACACGTTTTGGTATATGTTTAGTTAGACCTTGTATGTATGAAACTGGAGAAGGTAAATACATATGGAACATGTCTCGAACTGAAAATTCCAAACTCATAACATGGCTCGTGATACTTTGAGTTTCATATGTATGAATTGTGTCACTAGTTCTAAGAAAAGGACATCCATAGGACTGGAATTTGATGATGAGGGTAGAATTGAATGAGGATATTGATTTGTCTACTAACGACGTAATGGTCGGGTGTCTTTTTTCAAGATCTATATCAAATATTTCCAAACAAGTTTTTGTTTGGAGTTGGATTGGTATAATTTCTACTGGTGTTCGTTAATTAATTCACGAGATATATATTTCAACTTAATACTTCTACTATGTATCATTCTCATAATATATGAGAAACGTGTGTAGCTATCATGGAAAGATTTGACTCGTATTATCATGTATTATACGACATAGCGATGATTGTTCAATAATAAAGTTGTCACGTCAGTTTGGCTATTCAACTAGGTTGACCGAGTGCGAAGTGAGGAATCTCAGTAAGACCGTTAGTGCAGTTAGGGCAAGTTGATGGGAGTGTCCACAAGGGGTATACTTCGCATGTAGGGCTTGGAGACCTCAGTTCTTCAAGTTGAGCCTTCAAGCTCTTGGCTATGGTGAATAGTCTTGTGAGTGAGATCTGGATTCTCTGCGAGCACAGAGCGGATTTGGCTACACTGTAGTGATTGTCTAGTGCTTGTTGGCATGGTGGAGTGAGTACATATCTTGTTATCACTTGAAGAACTCAGATTGCGAGGCCTGGTTGAGGGATTTCATGTCACGGATTGCTGCCGGTGGTATCTCCAGAGTTGGCAGATCGTCGGTATCTTTGATTTGCGGATGCGCGCGTGTGTGGAGTGGTTCATTTTGATGTTGTGATCGATCGCTGTGTGGATGGGTGTCGTCTAAACGTGTTCTCAATCGATTTGATGGTGAGTTAGTGCGAAACGCTGCTGAAATTTGGTGGAATGTGTTGAAGTGACCTATTTTCGGGTTGAAGTACGTATTTGGGCGTGACAGACGAAATAGTCGACAATGTCAGATCAATGTGGGCTCGTTGGAAACGCGCTGGGAAGACGGTCCTAGTGCACGAAGTTTCATGAACTTTGGTCGAGCCGTTTGTGATTATGACAAGTCAAAATTTCTGATGACGGATTTTGTGACAGATTTTAGGTCGGCAGAAGTGCGTCGGCAAGTGTCAGGTTGACGTGGGTCGGCAATCTTTGGTTCTGAAGAGTGCAGTAGGTGCGCCTCAGGAAGACGATTCCAACACACACAAAATCGTTCGATTTGGTGAAAGATCGACAAAGTTACGAGCCGAAGAAGGTCACGAGTTGGTCAAAATCTGACATAATCTCGTCCGCGAGTGTCAAATTGATTGATTTTGACCATTTTGAATGCAATTTCGACCTCTGAGTTGTTGTTCATGTGTGTCCTCGCCGTACTCGTCCTTCTTGTGGTGTTTGGCCCGAGTTCTACTTCTCCAAGCGAAGCGGAGCGGAAGTGTCGAGTTAGGAGACGTTTAGAGGCTTCGAGGAGCAGAGGTGCATGAGTGCGGAGGCGTGAGAGCGGAGTGCGAGAGTGCGGAGGCGGAGCGGAGCCTGAGCCTGAACCCACACCCGCCGTAAGCCAACTAGCGTGCGTGCGTGAGAGAGGTATCCAAGTTTCAGTTGTGTGAGAAGTGTAAAACCAGTAGGTCATCCATCCCAACACTATTTTTAGACTTGGACGCTTAACTCTGTAGTCTTAACTTTGGTTGTACCACTAGACCAATAGCTCTTGGTGTCTTACAGGGATGCGTGCAAGTACTTAGGGGCTGGTTTAAGGTAGTAAGAGACCTTCTCGCATTTTCCTAGAGGAGCGGTAGGGCAACCCAAGAGTACTAGGGGGGAAGCTGCTGTTGTGGTAGTGTTTGTCTATACCGAAAAGATGCGTATGGAGGCAGTTGGTGGCAGTTGTCTTGGATGAGCTAGTAGAGCTATCACGTTGCTATTTTTGGAGCTACTAGAGGTATGGACATCTAGTTAGTGATCTTAGGTACAGGTTATAACAATCGATGACCATATATTGTGCATGTGGTCACCGAAGAAGACGCGTCCGTCCGGGTGGGATTGGGTTTCTCTTTATGTGAATGTTTGAGTGTGGAGGGTTATCGTTTGGACTTCTTGTGGTTGGAGCCCCTCCATATTCTGCTTCCTGTTTGTGCACCGTGTTTGCTTGTGTTGGCGCTTGATTTTCAGAGTGAGTTCACTCTAGTGTGCTGTCGGTAGTGAGGCTGGAGTGATGACCAATCAGACTACCTTTGTTTCTCTCACGTTGCAGTTGGAGTGACGGCCAACAGACCGTGAGAGACTGCTTGTGGTGATGGCAGGTACAAGTTGCCCTTACCTTGACCGTCCTAGTAGGGGATAAGTGAGCTCAGTAGGAGCGGAGATAGGCAAGTTGTAGTTACGGTGGTGACGGGGATTTCGGCATTCTGATAGAGAGTGTATCCACGAGATTCTATCACCACGGATTTCTCGAGGGGTTCTGGTGAGGACTTCTCGAACAGTGGGTATACACGAAATGAGGTGAAGTACCGACAACCTACACCATTGTCGTTGGTTGTTCCAGAGGACGAGTCAGACGCAGACAGCGCGTTTTCTGGTGGTGAGTCTAGTGTCACCACATTGTTGTTGTGGGACATGGACGAGATCTATGAGGTCACGAAGGGACCTCGACGTTACTCGGGTACGGTGAGTATCATTGAGCTGGATGACTTGACAATTGGTGCGATCTGTAGCAGATGCGGAACCCACAGTTGTTCACACCTTTCTTGGCGTGGAAAGGTTTGTTTCAGCACTTGGAGAGACCGCCGATGGACGATTACCACGAGTTCAGACGAGACTACGGTGTTGAGATTGAGCTGTGGAGACAACATTGGTCTCCCAACTATGTTTCTATCACTACTGGTGCAGTTTCGGGAGGCGTAGCACCTACAAGGTCAGGTGCTATAGTAGTGATACATCCACGGATGACGGAGTCTCTACTACCAGCGGTGCATCCACTAGTAGTGGAGCATGTGGTAGTACGAGCGGGATACCACCAAAGTTTAACCCTGTGGTTCAGTTCTTCCACTGTTTGAGGAAGAATTATCAAGGTGTGCGGACCGACAAGTTGAAGAGTTTGCAGGAGTTCCAGCGGAAGACTGGAGAGAGCCTACGCGAGACGTTTACTCGCATGAGACGATTGATCAGCGTTATCCAAGGGGTGACAGAAGCACAAGCAGTCCAGTTCTGGTATGGAGATCGAGAATTGCGTAGGAGAGTCAAGGATGTCACTCTCCTTAGAGACACCGCTCCGACATTAGCGGTTGTCTTTGGTTTGGCTGAGCGGATAGAGCTCAACATGGTAGATGAGAGGGTGGTGACTGCTAGGTTCAACAAGGACGCATCACATGGGGCGACCTCCTCTTCTTGAGGATCACAGGCTATGCAACAGCGTGGTGGTGGTGGTGGTGGTAAGGATCGTGCTGAACACTCGCGATCCCATGGAGGTGTTGGAGGATCTAGTGGGCAGAAGCCCATGCCGTCCTTCTCTAGTCAGCAGCAAGCAGGTCCTTGCTGGACGTGTGATGGTTCTCATCAACAGAAGGATTGTCCACAAAGGAGAGGTAGTTATGAGACATCTAGGACGTCTCAAGTGGTGCCTAGGTAGTGTGAGCATTGTGGACGACCATGTCACAATAGTGACCGTTGTTTTGATCTCCATCCTGAGTTACGGCAAGAGAAGACTGATCGTGGACGAGACGGAGGAACTCAGGGAGGCCATGGTGGTCGAGCTGGAGATAGAGGTCCAGCACCTAAGAGAGGACCAGTGGGTCCACCGCTTGCTACGACGTCTGAAGCCGATATGGCTGCTCGGATTGAGCAGTTGGAGCAGAGGATAGCTAGTATGGCTATGGCTCAGCGGAGATCTGGTGGAACAGAAGCTTCCACGTCTTATGGAGGAGAAGGAGGTGACTTCGACTTCATGGCTGGTGTGGCGCAGATTGAGACATCTGCGGCAATGACTCGGAGTGCAGTACGTGTCTCTGAGCCACGAGGTGCGTCAGTGGAGTTAGATCCACAACTCGGAGAGGCTGATAGACAAGCCAGGCTTTCTCAATCATTCACGCTATCAGAGGCGTTGACGACCACGTCTATGATTCCTAAACGGTCTACCGATGATGCAGTGGAATTGGAGGCATCGACATCCAGGAGTGGAGGTGATGCAAGTCAACCTTCGACGTCTGTAGATGCGACGTCGAACTTGATGTTGGGGGCGGCTACAGTAGTTTTGCGAGTCCCACTATTTTCAGCCACGAATATGAGGATATTGGGAGTTAGCTTGGCTCCAGTGTTCCAGTTGGCTGCCATGCTCAGTGAGAGCGAGGATGTGGTACCTCTAGTGTTGAGGTGGTTCAGCGAGGGGTGATAGATGTGTCCATGGAGTCGAAGATCAGGACAGCTACTAGTGGTACTTGACAAGCGGCGGCTGCCAGACTAGATGAGTTACCAGCTAGGCCGGCCATTGACCGTGCTGGATTGGCACCAGGTGTGGTGTTGTTGGACAACAGAAGTGGTATCTTCTGTTTGGTGGCACCTTCAGGGAAGGTGTATCGACCGCAGAAAGTGTTGTTAGACTCTGGAGCTCAACCGTTGATGTTGGAGAAGGCGACGTGTATCGGTTTGGGTCTAAGGAAGTCCGAAGTAGAGAGATGTCCATTCCAGCTACAGACATCTCTAAGGGGATCAGGAGGTACAACTCTACACATGACACGCGAGTTGTTGACGATGAGAGTTCGATCAGATCATCCCACGGATGGCTCCATGGTGAGGGCCAAGGCTATCGTTACGGCCGCGGAGTCTTATGATGTATTGGTTGGAGGTGCTGTATTATACCTATGGGGTTCGTGATCGACTATTGAGCGGAGACAGCATCTTACAGACCGGGTTGGCAGTCCGGTGAGGGACGAGTGAGCCGCTTATCAGTGCGGTTCAGTGCTAGAGTTTGGACAATGGAGCTTACACCAGAGACGATGGCATCCGTTGCAGAGTTCAGTTCGGTCATCACTTGGCAATGTCCATGCGGAGGATACTCCGGTCTTTGAGGAGGTGGAGGACATGTCTAGCATGTCTACGTTAGTACCATCTGCCTTGGATGTTTCACTTTGGAGTTCGAGCGGAGAGTTGCAGCAATATGCTGATCGGTTGGTGCAGCAGGCTTGGAGTGAAGCCTTTATACTGCCAATAGAGGAACATCGGGGTGTCCCTGTTACTGGCCTTGTGACCTTAACACCGCTGGATACGACTCCCATTGTATGACAATATCCAGAGGAGGGTGTGTGTGCTCTGGAGCTGTTTGGAGAGATTAGCATAGGTTTGGCTGCGATATTACAGGTAGGCATACAAGTACAGCGATACTTGTATGTGGAGAGAGATGACGTCGCAAGACGCGTCTCATTGCGTCACGTGGTACGTTTGGTGCAGAGATATCTTGAGTTGTTGTCTATATCAGCCGTTAGAGAATACCAGCAAAGCATTACCGTCAGATATTTCGCTACTGGAGGCGCAAGATCTCACGTTTGTTGACACCATTCACTTGATGATAGCCGAGTGGTCATGTCAAGGTCACACGCGTGCTGGGAGAGGTCAGGGTTTGCATCACTCACGATCTAGGATGTTTTGGGAGATGTTACGGATCTTACGACATCTCCAGATGCATCAGGTGGATTCTCCAGCATACATCTTGGAGAACGTTCCTTTGTTGGGTCATGCTCGTGCACATAGGATGACGAGTGTGCATCATGTGCGGTCCTGGATCAGACCGGCAGTGTTGTTAGATGCAGCGAGAGTAGGATCTCGTGCACATCGTCCACGGTTGTGGTGGACGGACTTGTTACCGAGGGAGGTGCTCAAGCGCGCACACGATGCAGTGAGACGACCAGCGCACCTCATAGTTGATGGCATCTTGGATGCAGGACGACGATCTCAAGTAGTGAGAGTCGTTGACAAGTCACCCATGGCAGTGGTGAACCTAGTGGGACGACCCATGACAGCGTTACCCACTTTGGTGAGCTTTCCAGTGTCACATGCTTACATATATGGAGGACCTATGCTTGTGTGGGATGCTCGGTTACAACAGTTGGTGGAGCCCAATGTCGACAAGAGAGAGAGAGCGATGGGTTTTCCTACGGGTACGACGACAGTAGCTTCGGTGTCGGAGGCTTCACGTCTTCAAGTGTTGGGTCAAGCAATGGACTTGAACTGCTTGACATGGATTGTTAGCCTTGGATTGGTTGAACAGCATCGGAAGCGATTGACGGGTGTTACTGCTCAGACACTCCTTAGCTCTTTGCCTACCGGGTCGGTGGAGGCAAAGACTGGGGGCGAGGCGCATGGAGTTCGTCATCCTTAGACATCATGGGATGTCGTAAGAGAGAATGTGGAGCTTGCAACTAGAACTGCAGAAGTTTTTCGCACAGTAGCGGTGGAGGTTGTTGGTGGTAAGCAGAAGGAAACTGCTCCAGAGGCTGCAAGATAGCAGTCAACGACTTCGTCTTCTACCTCTAGCATGGTGACAGAGGATACTTGGGAGCTAGAGATTGGACCCAAGCTTATAGAAGAGGAGAGACGAAGAGTTCAGAGATTCCTGAAGAGCTACAGGAATTGTTTTGCTTTTAGTATGAAGGATTTGGGTACCTTGAAGGGACCGGATATACGGATCGACTTGACTAATGACACGCGAATCTTTCGACGTCCTTACAGATACAATGACATGGAGAGAACCTTGATCCAGAGTAGGACTCAAGACTTGGTGGAGGATGGGTTGGTGGAGATGTCGCATGGAGAGTATGCATCTGCCACAGTTATGCCAGCAAAGAATGATATGTATGACAACTACACGAATAGGCGCATGTGTGGAGACTACCGTCCTATCAATCGGCAGACAAAATCCGATAAGTATGCCATGCCGACACTTGAGGAGATCTTTGATGCAGTGGGGCATGTGAAGGTCTTCAGTACTTTGGATCTTCGAGCATGGTATCATCAGTTGCCGGTAAGAGAGGAAGATAAACCCAAGACAACATTCTGGGGGATTGACTCTCACGGCAAAGATTGTTTGTATCAGTGGCGGTTCTTACCATTTGGGTTGAAGAACGCCCCTGCTGAATTCCAAAGAGTGATGGACAGGATCCTAGCAGGATTGGATTTTGTCAAATGTTATATTGACGACATCCTAGTCTATAGTGCTACAGTGGAGGAGCACGAGAGACACTTATGAGACGTATTCGAGCGGTTGAGAGCTCATGGGTTGAAGTTACACCTTGGAAAGTGCAAGTTCTTCCAGGAGTTGGTAGAGTATCTGGGTCACACCATCTACCCAGATGGATTGGGTGTTCAACAGACGAAGGTCGAGGTCATTGCACGTATCCCACGTCCCACAGATGTGAGTCGAGTTCGAGCATTTGTTGGTTTGGCAAACTTTTATCGTCGATACGTGAAAGAGTTTAGTGCAATTGCGAAGCCATTGACCAAGCTGATGAAGGTGGACCAGGAGTGGCAGTGGGGAGATGAGCAAGAGCAAGCTTTTGTGGAGCTCAAGGATAGGTTGACATCTGCTCTCATCTTGAGGAGACACGTTAGGGGACGTCCTTTTCAACTGCACACTGATTGGAGTATGTTGGGACTTGGAGCAGTGCTGACTCAGCATGATGATGAGAAAAAGGAGTTTGTGGTGGCGTATGCCAGTCGCTCCAACAATTTTTGGCGGAGACGAGGTACAGTTCGTACGAGAAGGAGTGTTTAGCTGCAGTGTGGGATGTTGCACACTTCCGATGTTATTTGTTTGAGAACCCCTTTACTCTCATCACTGATCACCAGCCGCTCAAGTGATTGATGAAGTCCGATAAGCTTACAGGGAAGCTTGCACGATGGACTCTGATCTTACAGGAATATGACTTCCAGGTAGTGCATAGACCGGGAGTTGCAAACCTAGATGCTGATGGGTTGAGTCGTAACCCATGCACGAGTCAGCAGGATCAGACTGGGACTCGATGACATGACGAGGTTGATGAGGAGATAGTGTCAGGGTGGCATGCATCTGCCTTTCTTTGTGTGTTGACCATGAACTCTAGTATGGAGGACCAAGTCGTATCTTTCTCAAGTGAGATAGTAGATGACGAGTCTCCATATCCTGAGAGTGGAGATGGTGTTCCAAACCAGCGAGATATCCATGACGATGTGACTGTGATGGAGTATCTACGTACTGGTGTGGTGACACGTACAGTAAGTGCCAAGGAGCGAGATCGTGTCTTTCAACGAGCAAAGAGATTTCGACGAGAAAGACGACATGTACTTCGAGTGTGGGATGATGAGAGAGTACGGATAGTGCCACATCCATCCCAGAGGACACAGTTAATACGACATGCTCATGAGGAGTTGGGACATTTTGGAGTGAAACGTACGTATAGCTTACTCCAAGGACAGTATTGGTGGCGTGGTATACACGTCGATGTGCAACAGTTTGTCGCACGATGTGTGGTTTATGATCGAGTACAAGCATCGTTTAATGCTCCTACTCCACAATTACACCCCTTACCGATTATGGGATTAGGTTACTGTTGGAGTTTGGATTTTGCGGGACCTTTACCGTTGACTGTACGTCATCATCGGTATGTGTTGGTGATGGTGGAACACTTCTCCAAGTGGATTGAGTTGGTGGTATTATCAGACAAGACGAGTGAAGGGACGGCGTATGCGTTCTTAGATCGAGTGCTGAGTCATTTTGGAGCACCAGCTGAAGTGCTGACAGACCAAGGTAAAGAGTTCTTTGGTGAGTTTCAGGTCTTGTGTGATCAGGCGCTGATTGATCATCGAACTACATCTCGAGATCATCCTGAAGCGGATGGTTTGACTGAGAGGGTAGTTCAGACGGTGAAGAGAGGATTGCGCAAGTATGGCTTGCAGAAGGGTCACTTGAGAGACTGGAATGTGCAGTTACCATGGTTGACTAAGGGCTACCGTTTTAGTCGACAAGCGTCTTTGGCTTCCTTCTCACCGTATTTTCTATTATATGATCGAGATCCAGATCTACCTTCGGTCATTCGTCGTGATTCTGCTGAGGTGCTGAACCTTGATGACCCGGATATGTGAGTGAGAGCATGTTCTCATCAAGCAGAGACATTCCGGAGAGTTATGCCTATGGCTTTTGAGAACCTAGCGATTGCTCAGCATAGAGACACGTTGCGATATGCAACTATCCGAGGAGGAGGTTATCGATCATCGATTCGCATATTTCATCCTGGCGATTATATCTATCTGCAGCAGACTGCACCGACGATGTTGGATGTGACCGCATGACGCACTATTTTACGAGTGCGTGACGTGTTACCTTTTGGAGTACTCATGTTAGAGGGCCGTGATGGTGTTGTTTGGAAGGACCATGTGCGTAATTGCGCGTCATGTCATCTTCCCAACATCGATGGTACCGTTGACCCAAGCTTGGCTGTTGTACGTGCAGGCTTGAGGTGTATGTTGTGTGGGTCTGCTGGTGGAGCAGCCCGTATGTTGATGTGTGATGGTTGTTTGAGAGGTTAGCACATGTCATGTTTGACTCCACCTCTCACTGTCATTTCTATTGGACGGTGGGTTTGTCCTCGATGTATATAGCAGGGATAGCCGATTAGATCTTTGCGTGCTATGGATTGCAGACAAGCGACTAACGATGGAGCAATGTAGCACTCGGCCTCCTGATCCTTGCACCCATGAAGGTGTATATCGCGTAGTTGGGATATGGAGCTATCTGGAGTTAGAGGGACCTAACCGTCAGTTAGGGGGACGATTGTGGTCCACTTGCGTATGTGTATGACATCGTCCATGTGTTATGTGTATGTGGATGTACCTCTGACAGCGATGTATGTTGTGTAGCGATGTGTATGCGTACGACAGTTGTCACGTTAGTTTGGCTACTCAACTAGGTTGACCGAGTGCGAAGTGAGGAATCCCAGTAAGACCGTTAGTGCAGTTAGGGTAAGTTGGTGGGAGTGCCCACAAGGGGTATACTTCGCAGGTAGGGCTTGGAGACCTCAGTTCTTCAAGTTGAGCCTTCAAGCTCCTGGCTATGGTGAGTAGTCTTGTGAGTGAGATCTGGATTCTCTGCGAGTACAGAGTGGATTTGGCTCGACTGTAGTGATTGTCTAGTGCCTGTTGGCATGGTGGAGTGAGTACATACCTTGTTATCATTGTTGTACACTTGTGTATGTGTATGACATCGTCCATGTGTTATATGTATGTGTGATGTATCTCTGACAGCGATGTATGTTGTGTAGCGATGTGTATGCGCACGACAAAGTGTAATTTAATGATAGGAAAATAGTTCATAATTCAAGAACGTTCAGAACACCACCATGATAAACTTTTGTGAAATCTTTCGAATGTTAAATAAAGTCAATTTGGAAATTTGTCCAAATCCGAGATACGATAGTTTCGATGCATTGAACGAGATAAATTCAAACAATGATTTTAAAATATATTTATATATTCAGATTCTCATTGTGAGTTCAAACAGAAAAAGGCAACGTTTGAGGATGTCCACCATAACGCCATGAACCGGCACCAAATAACAACTAGCTTTATGCATGGTTGAGAAAGACAAATGAACATGTAAGCAATGTGCGATGAGATGTTTCTCGTCCACCACTTCGAGGGGCATACATATTCATACATGGATGAAGGCGGTATATTCACTCATGTACACTGAACGTTAATTAATATTTTACCCCTTCCGGCGGGAAGGGTAAGAACATTAATTAATGTTCTCGACAAACGACACATTAGGACAATTAGGACTCCGGACTTATACCCCCAAGAACGCAGCATCCAGCTCTTCACTTATGGGTTCTCTGTGGATGAGTTGACTACTCCCGGACTAGATAACATATAATATTTATGAATTAATTTAATTTTCTATAAAAGCTTATTAAAATAAATATTTATAACACTTACATGTTTTTTATAAGAGAAAACAAAATTCACTGTACAAGGCCGTGGGGAAGGATATTCACTACAACAAAGTTCGTTCTTTTGGGTAATTATTTTCCCCTTGCTGCGAACATTTCTCGTGTTGCGCTTATCGCGTCGGTCTTGTGTCCGTTTCGGCCATGTCCATTGCCACGGTGGAGTACCTTACATATTTTGGTAAAAATCAGAGATAAAAAAATATTTCACAGATAGCTTTTTAATACAACTTTTATTGCGCACAGACACAACGCGTAAACACCAGTATAACAGCGGCTTTCACAGGGCCACAGTGTACAGAGAAGAAAAATTACATCTACTGCTTACTACACAGACAGTACACGTCACAACTTCCACTGTAGAGAGAAGAAAAACTACATCGACCGCTTACTGCATAGACAATATGTGCATCTACTGTCCGTGCATCTACTGTATAGAGGTAAAAAATAACATCGCTTGCTACTCGCGTAATATAAACAGAAACTATATCTGGTGGCTACTCAAACTAGGAAGTTGTAAACTGTACTATTCGACTTCGATAGACCGAGTGTAGCTGCTGATAGGCTGCCCGGCTCTGAGTAGCACATCGGCAAGTGCTATGAAGTCTGGAAGAGTCCCCTGCAGTTCCGTCTCCTCTGCAGTTACTTGCTCCCTGTCTGCTGACCGCTCCAAGTCACTTGAAATCTCATGCCTCGCTCCTTGCTCTTCCCCTGCTGGTTCGTGTGCATCGAAGTATCTTTGACTGCAATGTGGACAGCGGCGATTGTCAATATGAAAGAAGATGTTGTTAATGTCTTCTGGTGTCACCTGCTCCGGTCTGACGAAAGAGTTCCACAGCGAATCAGATCACCTCTTCTGTATACCTGCCTGCATAATCCACCTAGGCAAAGCGAAATACTTCTCCGAAACTAGCATTTGACGGAGACAACGGGCCAGAGTGTTCGAGAGAGAGTTGGAGCTCTTGTATCTGTTAAACTGCAGTGCCCTGGGTAAAAGATTCATGCAAGTCAGTTCAACACGATTCTTTGTATCTGCAGCTCTTAAGAGGATAAATAACTCCTTATCATCAACGAGCATATTCTCAGTGATATTCTTCATCACAGCGTGATGATGTTCGAGCTTCTTGTCCTTTAGACAGTACTCAACCATGGTAATCCTCTGTTAGAAAGTTGTTTCACACATATCTCAGCACCAACTGGACACTGCTGGTCCCATCCAACCGCCTGGAGAAGTTTTTTTTTCACCTCTAGACAAGATTTGCCATGGATCGATATAACCCCCTGAAAATGCAAGTGTAACAAACTACCCTCTCGCTCAACAGAGAATATTCTAGAGAGGCACTGCCTGTGCAAAAAGTAAGGGAAGAGAGAAATCTCCAGATCATTCTCCATCCGGCATACTGTGACAAACAACTCCAGTGTCAGAGCTTTCACTTTGGCTTGCTTCCGGAGAGACATAATCACGATCCAAGTTGGTATGATGACCACATATAAACCGGTAGCTGGACGGCTCAAGCTGGATACAGATGCAATGTAAATGAAATAGCCTGTACACGCAGCGGACAGTAGAAGACTTGCTACCACATTCACAGACAAAGAAGGTCGGGTAGCTAAACATCCAAAAATGTCTGTTCTGCAAGTAAAAGGAAAGACCGTCCTCGGAATAAGAGAGGAATCGGTAAGACTCAGCCAAAGTGGCAATAGGCAGGATATGCACAGGGCACGGATAGCACGTTTTTGCTACCTTCACATAGTCGAATCTTAGCAAGAAGTTCACAGTAGTCTTGCTGTATTGCAAGTCGAGGTACATGTATCGACGAGTTAGCTGCAGCATATTGTCATCAAAACCGATCATCGGTGGCTTGCTACACCAGAAAGAGAACCTCAGAGGACTGTCTGGAATAAGCAACGTCTCCATCAAAGACTTTTTTCCGCCTGGCTTGCCTCTACGCACTCTAGGACAGAAAGGAGAAGCTCATCGTCATCAGAGGACATGGTCCTCTCGAACATATCTCATCATAGAGTAGTCAAAGAAAATGTAGAGGCTACTTCACATGTGGCAGCCGAAGTAGCACATGGTAGTAGCTGGTCCATATAGACGACTCCATCTCCAAGCATGGAGATAGAGTCGTCTCTCATGACAGGACGTCAGAGCATCAGCACGGCCATGTCCACTGCCACAGACACATATAGTGACCGCATACCGACGAACCGTAACCGTGCCCATCTCTGCAGTGGCTACAAACGACAGGGGAAAGAAATAGCGAGAGACTAAAGAACCAGAGAATCGAGTTCACTCACCCAAAGGTCGCCAAGTCGTCAAAGAAGCACAAAATCGACTTCACTCACCAGAGGTAGGCAACTCGTCAAAGAAGCAGAGACTCCAGTTCACTGACCTAGAGGTAGCGAACTCGTCAAACAACAAAACCGCACAGAGAATCGAGTCTAGTGACCCAGAGGTAGCGAATTGGTCATCGCAGCCCAGCGATAGAAGACACGAAAGCAACTTACCGCAACAGTCCAGACGAAAGAAGATCCGAGCCAAAGAAGAAAGTGATGCAAAAGCTCGTTGCCAAAACAGAAAATGGTGAGATTAGCAGACGATAAACGAAAATCGTGATAGTCGATAAATGAAGTGAGCACAACGTCGCTGTCAAAACAAGAAATGGCGAGATCAGCAGACGAGAAACAAAAACCGTGATGATCGATAAACGAAAACCACGAGAGCCGATAGACGAAAGCCGCGATAGCCGATAGACGAAAATCGCAGAGTTTCAGCAGATGAAAACTCCGCGCACAGTGCCCTCACTACAAAGCACCTCTACTGCGAACGAGCTCCTCACAGACGTCCTCCCAGTCCGGCCTCGCCACTTCTCGCAACACTACAAAACACGACGAGACGAGAAAGACACCGAACCCTAACTCCAAGAGTACATGTTTTTTCACACCCGCTAATAATTCGAACCGCCCCTGCAACTCCAGCCGCGCCCCACCGGCTACACGTATTTACACCCGCAGTTTGTCCATTTGTCTGTTTCTCTTCACTTGCCCTCAACCACAATTGTGACGCATATTCGTCCACCACAAATATGTGAAGGAGAGAAACTGTTTCTCGTCAACGAATGGTAGTTTCAAGTTTTTAACGATTCCTTAATTTAAAGCCAAACCTTTCAAGGAGGAAGAATTTGGTAATAAATGGAGGTTATTACATATTTTCCTTCTTCATCTGAATATGAAGAGGGTGAATATGCATGCAAGATCAACTTTACTCTTGTTCGTTACTGAGATATAAATGTTAAACAGAAATTTTATATCAAGTTGATAAGAAAAATTAAAATATTTTATAAGTATTAATTATTAGTTAGACCCGGAGACTTGAGAAGACCCAAACATAAATCATAAGGAGAGGGACTGAGAGACACATATGCATGATGTTGATCACCAATCGTTATGGTTTAGCTTAGGTAATAAATTAAACCTTTGTATATCTACCTCCTCCACCAGGAGATGAAGGTGAATAAGTATGCATCCCAAACTATCGAGTCAAAGATAGCCAAAAAAGACACAAGCGAGGTATGAGAGAGAAAATAGAAGGAATGGATTGGTTTTGAAGGGTGAGATGGACTCAATGACTGTTTTCATATCTTTCAAATTTTTCTTTTCACATGTGTTAGTGATATTTTTATTTAGTTATAGAGAAAAATCTATATATTTAAAAAACATTTTAGAGTAAATATAAAATATTATCAAAACTACAAGCTGTGGTGAATCTGGAGAGAACTTATAAGTATAGAACGTTAGAACGTTCTGCTGAAGTCATAAGACAGAGTCCTGCTCTCGGATAATTATAAAATTATGGGTGATTTATTTTATTACCTAATTATTCTTATCGGAAAGGTTAGTAATAAATTAATCCTGAATATGCACGATAGAATGCCACTTACGTTCATGGACCTCTTTTAAGAGGACCGTTATGATATCACTTTTTTTTGTTCAAAAGTTAGGTCCATATGCATGATGTATGAACTTCTGGGAACTTTTGTTTTTTTTATTATCAGAGAAATATATAAGTGTTAAATATAAAATAAATATAAAATAAATATAAAAAATAAAATATTTCATAAACATTATCTGTTAACGTATGTCTGAAAACACGAGGAGAGCAGAAAAAAACCATAAGTGTTGATTAGGCTCTCGCACTTCAGAAAATACAAGACCGAAAACTATACTCATGAATACGTCAATTTACTCATAAATTTATTTAATACTTAACCTTTTCTGCCGAAAAGATTAGATATTAAATTAAACCAACATGCATTTTCCCGCTATTCCGAACTCGAAAAAGGGTGAATAGAGCATGCTTATCCAGGTCCAAAGGTGAGTGCTCACAACGTTGGATTGCTTATATAGATCCGGGATCTATGTGATAAGCACACTTGATTGAAAGTCCCTCCCATGGAGAGGAGGGAACGAGAGTTCAGCGGGAGTCGATTAGTCAAACGGGAGTTGACAGCCGGAGTCCATTTATCATTTTATCTTTTCCAAGGAAGGAGCTCCGCCGCTCTTCTTCCATTCGACACAAAACTCACCTTTTACTCCATCTGCGCAAATAGACGCCAACACGATCCGCACGCCAGGTATGGATTCACTTTCCTTTTTCCTTTTTGGAAGGGAGACATCAGGAGATCACTGGAGTTGAATATCATAAGCATCCCCCACGGCTTTGTAAGTGAATTCTGTTTTCTCTTATCAGAAAATGTGGAAGTGTTATAAAAATTTATTTTAATAAAATATTATAAAAATTAAATGAATTCATAAATATTATATGTTAATCAATCTTGGAATAACCAACTCATCTGGAAAGAACGCATAAATGAAGAACCGGTTGATGCGTTCCTGAGTATAAGTCAGAGACTTTCATTGTCAATAGGCATCATTCTGGATGGACATTAATTTATATTCTAACCCTTCCCGCAGAAAGGATTATAATATAGATTACACCTCATGTACACTTCAGTGTACATGAGGTGAATAAGGAATAAGGAGCTTTCATGAATGAAGGAGGATCAGAGAAAAGACACACTAACCGGAGTTGAATCTCTTAAAGTTACAAAAAATATTTAACGAAATGAGACACGTCAGAGAAGATGGGAGCGCATTTCTGAAAACTTTTCTAGACAGTAAACGAAAAAGACGATAAAATTTGTGACTTAGATGGCGCTTGAAGCTTGTTTGTTTGAAGTAAACAAACAAGAGAAATCGTAAATACAATGCGTCCTTGGCGATGCACTAAACCATAAGAACTTCAGAAAGCAAGGAAAATAAATCATTTAAATACAGTTTAATTTTTGAGTGAAATTATAAGTGACGGATGATGTAGTCTCCTCTCTGTGTGCCCCATCCGACCGCAGGCACGATGGCGTGAGGTGGAGTCGCCATACTGATTAGACTCTACTTGTGAAAGGGAACGGCCCATAGGAAAGAGACTTGAAAATGTCAATTAAATACATTGTTTAAGGGTGTGACTATCATAGAGGTCTGTCCATCTCGATAAACATAATTTTCGAAGTTATTGGACCTATCTTCTTAGATATTTTGGTGACACAAAAATTAAGTAAAAAAACTATAAATAATTCCATAATTCCATAAATAACCCATAAATACTTTTATGGACAAAATTCAAAATATTATCGTATATCTATGATGTAGACATGTATATAAATTGTATATTTCAACAAAATGAATCACTTTCCTGGAAATAATTTAACTGTTCGTTTCTTGAGTGACGAAATGGCTCATCCTTTATGGTAAATATCCATTTAATTAAATAGTTCCTCTATGGTTTCACTCCTCTTCTGTTACAAAAATTACAAGATTAAGATCAGAAGCCACAAGCCTCGAATTTCAGGCTGTTTCAAATGGCAGAATGTGTATTTAGTGCAGAACGTATACAAGCATCCGATTAAGTTTTTTGGAAAATCTAAAAGAGAACACATTTTCGTGCATAAACTGATGCAAATTTGAACGTATCCTGTCAAGTTTATGGAGAAAATCATAAGGATTGAGTAACCTTAATGCGCGAATAGACGAGATAAATACTTCGAAGCAAATAAGCATTCCCAAGTGGCTTTCGGGTTCGGATTGCGTTAGGGAAGATTTTCTTGGACGGCCGTTGGCTTAGCGGGGGTAACGGCTGGAAATTTATTTCGCGCTAACGTGCCGGTGCGAGTTTCGACACGTTGCGAACGACTTTTTTCTCGGGGGTGAAAGGAAACAAATGAGGACGTGCTGCCGCGCACTGACGTTGTGCTCTGCTGTGGTTAATTGAAAATATTAGACGGCCATCGGTAGCACGTTTCGCCGCCACTGCATGCAGGCTTTGGTTCATTTTTGAAAGCAGACGCCGCTGCTGCTGACGATCGCTTTCTTCTTGTCGATCATGTCTCGGCCTGTAGTGTGCTGCCGGATTTGATCGTTATTCGCGCTGGAGGATTCGTGTCTGCTGCTCATCGTTTACGTTGTTTGCATTCCGGATTCGATCATTGTGCTGGCATTCGTGGTCGCCGATCCTCTTCTTCGTCGTGGAGGATTGGTGTCTGGGGCTCGTGCTTTGCTGTGATGATGTTGGATTGTCGCCATGCTACTGGCTTTTGCTTTACGTTGCGTTCGTCATGTTTGCGTTCGGAGGATTCTAATGTCTCGTTTGCACGGTTCTCCTTTCCAGGAAAACCGAGCAAATGAGCTTTCTTTTCTACCGTTTGTGGATGGCTGGGCGGGGGCTGTGTTGTTCGCAGGCGGACAACGACGCTGTTTCGGTTTCTTTCGGGTTCGTCCAGATGTCTTCGAGGTTGAGGCCTGCTGCTCTTCTTCTCCATTTCTTGCTGCTGCTCTGCTGAATCGATTACGAGGTTTTTTGTTCAAGTTCATGCGGTTTGAGGAAAGTGTTCTTTCGGTGAATTCTCGTCGTTTTGCAGGCTCGGGTTGGATTCAGCTTCGGATCGATGTGCGTTGTAGTCAACACATGCCTGGTGCTTCTTATTGACTTTTATGTCGTCTTCTTGCGAGGTGGTTGGTCGTCTTCTTGCGAGCTGCTTCGTCGTGGTGATGACGGGCGGACGTGCAGAAGCTACTATGATGACCTACCCGTTTTCTTCGATTCTTTCCATTGTTTTCTCTGCTCGTTTGCACGTACTTGTCTTTCCCTCGATGGCTACTGACTCGAAAGGCAACGGTGCGACCAATGATGACCAATTTGCCTCTTCGTCTCTCCCCCTCGACACTGCTACATGCATTCTGCCAGGGAGTCCTTTGCTTGTACCGTCGACTCCTTCTCCTCCACGTTCGTCTGAAATCTCCCCTCCTTCCTCTCCTAAACAGTCTCTGTCTGTTTTAACACTGTTCAAGTGTATTGCGACCATGGAACCGATGAGTACAAGTGCTGGATCGATAAGTTTGCTGTCTCGTCCATTCCTGCTCCTTATCCGCTGATCTCTTCTCGTTATTTGTCATTCTGTGAATCTCGACTTTATTTGAGCAGGAGCTACATATACATCGATTTTCGCTTCTGTCTCAAGCCGCCCGAATTCCTCTTGCCGCGGTCGGATTATGTGAAAGTTTCGTACGTTTTTGTTGGGGCGCTCCAATGTTTTCAGTGTATTGTGGGTCCATTTTTGTATTTAGAGTCGACTGACTTGTGGTTAGTTCTAGAGGATAGTCGGTCCACTGTTTTCTGTTATCCCAAGTACATTCGGGAGGAAGGGAGCGAGAATCTAAAGCCGGTTGTTTCTTTTGTGTATAGAAGAAATTGTGAACCCTGCGTGTGTCAGACGGTGAATACTCGCATATACAGGATAGCTTGTAAGCATAAGCCGTACCCCTCTGATGCAGATGCGGCAGACTGCCCGCGCAAAGCGAGCAGTCAACAATGTTCCTCGTACCAGGCAACTGCAAAGCAAGACTCTTGAGGTGTCAGTGATGGTAGCCCAGACTGGAGGTGATCTCGATTTGGCTTGTTGGGTCCCTTGTGCGATTTTCTCCAGCGCGAATGTGACACAGGTTTGATATCTGTAGAGAGGGGGGGTGCTCTGTTACACATTCATATTCAGGGGGTGTTATGTTTACGCGCAAGCAGTCCTTTGAATGTGAAGAACATGCTTGTCGCTGTTCTGGGTTGGAAAGGAAGCGGTAGGCCTTTGGGCGGTGAGATCTGCGTGAAGAGGCTCAATAATCGTGGTCTCCATATCTTTGTTGGTATGGTAGACTACTGTATGAAGGACAAGTCTGAGGTCCACCACCGCTCCTGCATGAAAAATATAACTGACTCTATGCTTGCAGATGGGGAGGAGCTGTTCACTCTCCTTGGAGCAGCTGACACAAAAAATCGAGTCGAACTGAATTCTAACAATGTTTTACAGAGGGCTTTACAGTTTAACAAGTATAAATGCAGGCATCCACTCGGGAGCACGTTGCGTTCTTCTCTGCGTTCCATGGTTCGCTCTGGGAAGTATTCACCATCCTGCAGATGGCTTATGGGTACTGGAATACAACGCGGTAGGAGCGACGCATTATTGAAGTCTATCGTCCATCTAGAGGCGGT
Source organism: Asterella californica (assembly GCA_036924285.1). Classification (NCBI taxonomy): domain Eukaryota; kingdom Viridiplantae; phylum Streptophyta; class Marchantiopsida; order Marchantiales; family Aytoniaceae; genus Asterella; species Asterella californica. Next base: position 6,659,038 of record JAYKYS010000019.1, read on the forward strand.
AACGATGCGAGATATAGACAGCATTTTCTTCGCAAACCAGCAGTCTCGAAGAAGGTATTTCGATGCAATTACACCCGAGGAAGAGGAACTCCTGCAGAGTTTACCGTCTCCAAGGACAGACATTGCAGGTCGTGTTTTGAGTCCGTGCACGCTTTCCCGGAGTACATGCCTCTCTGCAGTGCATATCTACGGGACATGACTTCGAGGCGAGAAGACTGTAAGTGTAAACTCTCCCTCGTGCTTTGTTTGTACCATTTTTTTCTCTGTGCCTTATTTCTGCCTCACAAAGATGCTTTGTTCCTGCAGGCGACAGCAACGGGGATGGAGGCACGAGGAGTGACGCCTGAAGTGTTTTCTGTCTCAGAGAAGCTATGTAGATAATCGTAAATAGTGTTAGCAGATAGTACTGTGCAGACAGGAGCTCTTGTCGAGGTAGACATATGTATAGTGCATAGAGCTACGTAGAGGTAGCGTGATCGTCGTCAAAGATCCGTTTCCAGATGTATAAAAGAACGATTTCGCTGAAATAAAGTTAAAGTGGTCCATCGTGGCCTTTTTTCCTTACCGGAAGTGTGTAACGGGGGGTATGAAAACGGACCGAAAAGAAAAGTGCCCGAAACGGGCGGACCTCATGAACACCATTGTTTTGCGGAAGGCAGAGGAAAGAGGATGAAATGAACAGGAGGGAAGCAATAAGAGAAAAGCGGAAGGGAAAAAGGAATTCGAATTATGGCAAGAACCGCGGCAAGTAGTAGCGGAGCGGAAAATTATTACCAAAACGGGAGGCCCAAGGTGAATAAGCAAGATAGGTGAATAAGCAAGATAATCACCTAATGTAATACATCAGCAAAATATGTCTTATGTACATGATGCAGATGCTAAGGAGATCTAGAGTACCCCTCTTTTCAGGGGTCTCTCCTCCGTCTTTTGTGTGAGTTTGGACCTGCTTGCTAAATAGAACCTACCTAGAAACAAGTGCTCAGATTTATAAAAGCTCTCTAAAAGACATAACCACGTCTATTTTCAGCTGACACAGTTAGTTAGACGCTAAACCCATCAAACCCGCACTTCTTGTTACGGACCATCTAGGCTGAAGCTAAACAAGTGTGAGGAGTTGCTCACATGACTATGGGAGTGCGGAAGCGGAGAATAAAGCGAAGGAGATTTCGCAAAGGGAAAAATCCAAAACTATGTCGGAGTTCAGATAATCGAAGATAAAATGAAAACTTCAGACTTACACTACTGTCGCTCCTCGATCGCTGATGGAAACGAAGGTGTTGGACGACGGATCCACATATGAAAGGAGCAACTTGGATGTCAGAGGAGGAGCTAACACATGCAAGTGAAGTATTTGATCTATTCAAACGTAGACAAGGACAACAAGGGCGTTAGCAAGATGAGGACATCTCTTTTCAACGAGGAGTGAAGAAACGACAAATCATACGAGTAGCAACTTGAGGCAATTTGGGCCGATGGATTTTGTAGCTTTGTCTTGTATTTAGAAATAAAGACTTTGTTTCTTGAAATTTTGTCTAAGTGTATTGGTAGTGCATGGCTATGACTAGTTCTGATCAGATGCCTAAGATGTTGTCAAGAAGAGAAACGAAGCACACTCAAAGGAAGCGAGCTGGTTTGGATAAGCATCTAAATCAAGACTAAGTCTTGATGTCAAGACTTAGGTTTGCCGTAGCGTTGGCAAAGCAAGTATGAACTTTCATACTTGTCTTGGGGCTTGGGATGATCTTGCTTTGTGGTTTTCTACAAAGTAAACTTAGTCACGCGTCTAAGTCAAATCAGGTTGCGACCAGAAAGTGAGTTTCGGAGGACCTTGTAAGTAGGAGTGAATACTTATAGTTAGCAAGTTAGAGTCTTAAGTAGAATGTTTAGAAATTGTCAACTAGTTTTGTTTAGGGTAAGTAAAAAAGGTAAGGCTTTTCTTGAGACTAGTTGGAATTTTCTAAGTGTTCTAGCGACAACTCAAAACTCAAGCCAAGAAGAGAATTGCGGGTTAGCTATCAGAACGCAGTTCAGACACCAAGGGGTTGGCTACCCATTTTGAACTTGGTGTTAACTTAAAGAATCATTGTTGATGAGGGCATTAACCTCCAAAGTGGAGGTGAGTGTCGCGACCCTCATTCTCAAGATCGGGCGCAGACGCGAACAACAGAATCCTAGCGGATTTGTGCTAGGTTGTGAACGCTGCGAGTAGGACTTAACGGCTTGGCCGGGAAGTTGGGATCAGATGAACCTTAAGTGGTTCTCTGAACCAAGGTTAGAACATTGGGTTAGGACATAAGGGTCTACTCCAAGAGGACCCTAGACAAATGCTGACCTAAGGAGGCGAGTCTGAGAACGGACCGAAACATGAATCTGAGACATAGGTCTGAGACGTAGGTTCGAGCCGTAGGACCGAGACGTGAGTCCGAGACGCAGACGGACCGTGGTTCGGACGCTGGTCCGAACCACGGGTTTCTGAAAAATGATGAAGTGTTGGAGCTCCAGGGACGTTTTAGGTCGTGGACGGAGCTCCACGTAAGATCTCGAGGCGAGTAAGATATCATTGGAAAGATCTTGACGAGAGCTTTCCAGTGATATGTAGCACTCCTCGATCTGACCTCCGAGCTGAGAATTATGACCGAATCACGATCGGATTGTGGTATAATTTTCAAGGACCAAAGAGCGGACCCCAGGGTTCAGCGAGCGGACTCTGGGGGCATGAGGTGATGGCTGGACCGGTTCCAAGGCACGTTCCGATTCAGACTTGGATGTCTGGACTTATGAACGATGTAAGGGCTGGAGCAGACTAAGCAACGAGTCGGCGGGTTAGACCACCGTTCGGGAGCCTAGACCCAGACGGACATGACGTGCTGTTGGACTGCTAGGTGTGCTGGAGGCACCGTTTAGGACCCTGGACTTTATGGGAAGTCCGCCCCAAGTCATCTTGTGACTTGCTCATGTTTGGGACCGACCTAGGCGTGTCTAGGTCAGGACTTAGGATTGCTGAGCTTGATGATTAGGGAGACGGTCCGGCTCCGGTCCGGACCAAACTGAGATAAGGTAAGTGGTGCATGGACGCTAACTTGTGATTGTGTTTACAGGTTAGCGGTGTAAATTTCGTCACCTACTGAGCAAGAGCTTCCGCTGGCGCAACAAGGCGATAGGTGTGCGAAATTGGATCAGCAAGAGATGATCTTAGAGGAGGCAGCGCTCCTCTTATCTATCGCATCTTCCTCTGTTACACGTCCGGTCCTTAGAGATAATTCAGATGGAGTAGAGATAGAAAGAGTCCTTGCGACTTTGAGCAAAGAGATCATAGACTTTGATACTCTGGTGGACCATGCTACCTTCTCAAGGACGGGAGGACATATTCGGAGCAACAACAGACGGAGATCATAACAAGATTCTATCAGCTTGGAGAGCGTTCCTCTCACGCACCTTGAAAGAGCATCATGAACAAGGGTGTTTCCACGAGAGGTAGCAGCAAGACTTCTACCCCTGTGACTACCCCCACTGTTTATATTCGAACCTCCATCCTCTTTTTCCTATCTCTTGTGATCTCCTATGCATCATGGAAGGATTACTTACAACATGAGATAATCCTCACCATGGAGGAGTTACAAGAGTTAGCAGTCAGAGAGAGCATCAGCACTACAAGTTTTAAAGTAGGGAAGACGGATTTGTAGCACTTGGAGCAGAGGAAGGTTGACATCTAGCAGTCACTGCACAGAATGATCCTTATTCTAGAGATGGATCTAGAGACACCATGTCAACGGACAAAAGAGTTGAGCGTTTGGTCCTTCTGGGACAAAAGCAGACGAAAGCAAAAGAGAGGAGCAGAGTTGTAGCTAATCAGCAGAGAGAGACAACCGACAAGGCTAAGACAGAGGTTATGTTGGAGATGAGAGCCCAACTGGAGCAGATAGTCTCTCTGAAAACTATGTTGGTCCATCAGGTGGAGGAGCATGTACGACTCAAGAGAAAGAGAGGGTTGGAGACTCTATTGCAGGTTTCTTCTAAGCCCACTCAGAAGAAGATTCGGGAGGTGATGACTATATCAGAGGACTCTGCACTTTCATGTTGCATGAGGACATCAAGGACATGATTAGGACATGGTAGAGAGACCATGCTCTGTCTTTTGATCCCATGTGGAGGTCATCTGCTGATGACCAAGAGGATGCATTTGGTCTTACATTCTATGTACAAGAGATATGATTATTAGGGACAGCCCTTTCTGATCTTTTCTCACCCACTGGGACGCCAGATCAGGATGTGGTTTAGAGGTCCATTTATCAGGTGTCAGCATATCGGATGTCAACATCAGTCGTAAGTTACAGGTGGCAGATCGTCTAGATTAGACTTCTATTTGTTATTTTTAGTGATTGTTATTTTGAAGCACCACTTGGCAAGTCAAGAAGATAGACTTAGATTATCTTTCTGTTTTTAATATAGGTTTTGCATCTTGCGGTGTCTTCTCTTTGCTTTTGGTGGCTATGGATGGTGTACTTGGAGTGCGTGTGTATGCATGTGCTTGGGGGTTATAAAGACGTGCTTGTCATGTGCCTCCTTGTTAGGTACTGTAGCTACTTGCTAGTTAATTCTAGGAGGGAGCATGAGGATCTAGGAGTAGCCAGAGGAAGGAGTCAGGCTTAGGTTACAACTCTTTTGTGTAATCTTGAGTCTATCATCCTCATTAGTGGATTTTATAGTTGTAGATCGTATGTGGATCTTTCATGCATATCTCTGAATAATCCATGTGTTTGCTTGGAAGTCAGCTATGCGTGCACAAGATTGGGGATGTGCTAACCATGCAAGGAAGGGAGAGAGAGCAAAGAGGAGTTGAGAGTCTGTGCAATAGGATGGTAAGTACTATGAGTGTTGTTAAGCCAACATTCTGTTCAGCCAAAAGAAGTGACAGATGTAGGGACATATTACCAAGAGAAAATGCATCTATCTGAGAAGATTGTCGTGCACTCAGAGTCTTAATCTATCCACCCCCTCAGTAGAGAGAGTGAATCATCAGTCAGCATACAAGAGAGTCACAGAGTGTCACAAGAGAAGTCGGCTGCCCCACCATTCTTTTGGAAGTCTATCATTCTGATGTACACAGAGAGGTAGCAATTAGTCTAGGATAGAGGAGTGATCGTGAGGAGTTCTTGGTGACTGAAAACTGCAGTACGTGCCTTCACAAGTCACACTTGGAACTAGTGGTAAGGGACCTACGTCCTACATAGATCCATTTTTGTACCAAGCATGAGATTGATAGCATATTTTCTGAATAAGGAAGGTGCTCATGACACCAAATGAGTTCAAGTATATAGTGTACATACTGAAGCAGATCTCACAGAGGAAGTGGAGGCCGACGCTAGGAGGTTAGCATATGGAGATTAATGTCTCAGAAGTTGACATACTAGAAGTCAACATCTATTTTTTATTGAGAGGAAATCTGAGTTGATTTTCTAATGGAATCTGGTTACTGAGTAGCTTAGAAGAGCTTTGTGACAAAGAGCTGTTTGCTCAGTATTTTTCTTGGATTTTGGTTGTGTTTAAGGAGAGATTGTGAGTTTGACCTCAAGGATAGAGTTATGATCAGTTTTACTGCAAGTAAGAACGATTTGACTCCAATTCTCTTGGGGATGATATCTTTTGTACTACTAATGATGTAAAAAGACAAACCTTGTGCTTTACACTCCATGTTTCCAAGAATGATCATTTATATTTAGACTAGATTTCACTTGGACTTGCATTAAAATTTAACGGTGCTCAGTGTTCATCTCATTTTTCATTTGGATTTCCCTTGGACTTTACATGCATACGTTATCTCTTACTGTACGACTCTGGAAACGAATAGTATAGCAGTATTAAACAAAAATCATTTTCTCTCATTGTGTATACCAACCTCATTCTTCTTGTGAGTTGGAATGTTGATTTCAGTTAAGAGAAAGAAAATCACGGAAGGATGATTGCTGAAATGCAATAACGAGTATCATCACTTCGCATAGCGATGTGGTTTCCACTAGAAAAGCGTGGCAGTGGAAATAATCCACCTCTACGGATCTATAGGGTAAATAATATAAAATGAATGGAAATCACGAGATGTCAAACGGCTCGGATCCTACCATAAATCACTCGTTCCAAGTAGATCATAACATTTATTATTAACATATTCTTATTTATACCCAGACCTTCCCAAAAGAAAAGGATTTATCATATATTAAAGTGTATGTAATAAATTGCGCATGAATATGTGAATGTGCACGTTTGTTAATGCATCAACAGCGTTAGCCGCGGAGTTCATTTGAAACATCATAAGGTCAAAACTAGAGATGCATGTAAAGCTACATGATGATCTATTTTCCACTTTCTTGCATTATTAGTTGTATATTATTCACATGCTCCAGCTTCATTCTCAACTTCATTCTTCATCTCTACAAGGTAAAATAAATATGCATACCACATGAGCTTCTGGACGGAGGAAAGAAGGGGACAAACAAAGAAACAGGAAATCAAATTTAGATAGGGATTGACGTTGATCACTTTAGACAAGTCGATTTCAAAATTCGAAATTTAGAGTAGTAATTGAGTGTTAAAATAGTCATAGATTATGAACAGATATATGTCGTAAATAATTAAAATAATTTATAAATATTATCTGTTAGCCCATGCAATATTTGCTATGTTCGGCCTATCTAAGACAAATATGCATGCTGGATGAACTTCTTGGAATTTTTGTCGTTTATTGTTATTGAGAAGATATATAAATATTAAATAATATATATATAATTAAAATATTCTATAAATATTATATGTTAGCTTATGCTTGGAAACATAGAGAGAGCAGGAGATAAACCATAAGTCTTGACTCCACTGTCGTGTTTCAGAAAATACAAATCTGGGAAGTTATCATTAATATACTCGAAATTTAATTTAATACATAATTTTTCTTGAAAAAAGATTAGATATTAAATTAAACTCCTGGATATTTACCCTCTGGAAGATGGAGGAGGTGAATATCCATGCTGGATGAACTTACGACACTAATAGCGAAGTTAGTTACGATCGATAGCTAAATGATGAAGTTTAATTGCTCACCATGACAAAAGTAAGAATTATATTTTGTGTGTAGTGAAGATGGTATATACTATCCCACACGTGGATGCGGAAGGCCTGCTAAAACTATAAACGAGGTGACATGACATGATCCAACTTTTACCAAGGATCCAGACGTAGAAACAAAAGAAAAATGACTTCTTCATTAATGATTGATTTAGATTTATGACCTGAAATACATATTACCCTCTCCATCTAATTGCCCATGTGCACCGGGTGTTTTTGGCTGAGAAGCTTATAAGAGTCTTTCAGACCGAAGCAAGAAATCCACCGTGACGAAGTTTAGCTTTAAAGAATTTAAAAATCTCTAGGAACCAGTTCTTGCTAGGAATTTAAAAATCTCTACGTACCAGTTCATCTTATGAGGGTTCACAAACACCTTTAAGACTAGAAGAATAAAATCTAATATACCTTCTCAGATTATCAGTTGTGGTTGATTAGCTCTGTGCACATGTAAAACTTATTATTATTCCTCTAATAAACTGTAAACCAAAAAATGCTTCCAAACTAGTTAGAACTATCTGTATAGCAATGGAAACATGTTATCTAAAAGTAAAGTTTTCCAGGACTTCAGCGTTTCTCGATTCTCACATGTCCATATTATTATCAAATGAGAAATTAATGAAAAAAGAACATTTCTTCATCAGTTTACGATCCGTTCTCTCTATGCTCTCTACTGCTCACTTGCAAAAGAAAGACTATAGGAGGTCAAGAGCCTTTATACTCTGGTTTGTGCTTTAAACGGTCCAGAATTTAGTATAGCAATTTAGTATTTATGTGTAATGTTTATACAATTCAATCAATTGCTCAATCAATCAATTCAATCGCTATAATGTACCGATGGCGATCACTACCCCGATAGAGTAATTCAATATTATTATTGATAATATTGAATTACTAAATCGATTATTATTGAAAATCGCCATAAACATTGAGTTTACTAAACTTCCAAACTATTTTCTTTCAGAAGGAAACTTCCTCGATCGATATGATTGTGAAGGAATATGTACACAATCGTCACACTCATATACAAATACTGTTGGGTGACAGTGTAGACTAATCGTCTCGTTGGACGTCCAATCGGCCGGACAGAACCCTAAAGCTCAGGGAACTCTCGGGCCAATCGAGGGAATGAGACTCAAATATGTCCCATTAATAACATCAACTGTGCTCTATCTGTCTGCTCCGTCGGCAAATTCGTGATGAAAATCGCTGTCTACGGGCGGGTCTTGTGCAAAACTGACGTACTAATGGGAGAAATTCTGACCGGCATTGCAATTCGAAGTTGACTGGCGTTTGAAATTGCAAGATTTGCAGTTTTCTGAGTTGATTGAGGATTGTGTGGAGGGTTTTCCTCCTCAGCTCTGAGGAGTGGAGTGGAGTGGAGCGCTCGATTTTCATCGAGGAAGGGAAACGTGGAGGTTATGATGAGGGCGATGGGGCAGCTGATGGTTTTTGTATTGGGCCTCTTCTTTTTTGTGGAGCGCTGTTCAGCGTACGGGCAGGGCGACTTCGTTCCGATGTCTCGGATGGGCCAGTACCATAGTGTAAGTTCTTCTCTAGCCTGAATTTGAGAGGCTTGCAATCTTGTCTGAAGATCATCGCAGTGTAGAATCTTAGTTGTCTTTGAAGTTGCTTCATACTAATTACGAGGAAAAGTTGTCGAAGATCGAAGCAGTTGATAGCAAGTGAGCATCGCCTGTTTCAGTCGATTCCCTGGCACGGTGTTCGGAACTTTTTATCAAAGAAATTTTTTACTGTGTCAACGGGTGCTTTATTAGTTGTAAGATTTTCAGTTCCTTATTATGTCCTGGTTGTCGTTTGAATAATTCATTGCCAAAAAACGTTAGAAGTCCCAGTTGGGTTTAAGGGCAAGAATTGTACAGCTCGAAGCTAAGGGGTATCATTTCTAAGCCAGAGATCCGTTCGGTTGAAGCATTCAGCGGTAGTAGAGATTCTGTGGCATTTGTCTTCTTCTCAAGTTGAGCCCGTCATTCACCTTGTGTGAATTGCTCTTCTTGAACTTCGACAGTTGCGGACTTCTTGGATCGATCAGTTGGGACGTCACTGCCCACGCTTCGGAATTGATAACGAGGTCAGTGACGTTACTAATAGGAGTTAACAAACCCATCGATTGATCAGAAGTGGCGGTCTTTCGTGGCAAAAGCGATGGTTTCTTCCTCGTCAAGTATGCTGCTTTCAAACGGGCACTTTTTCAAGCCAGTTCTGTTCAAGTAGTACATCGAGTAGCCAACCCAAATTTTGATGCAATTACAGCAAATCTGGCTTCAAATTGCGAGAATGACGTATTGTAAGTTTTGATTCATAAGACAATATTTATGATTGCGAGTTACTTGGTTCTTGATTGCAACAGGTCGTGCTGCCACTTCCCAAGCCCACTGGCTACACAGGAGCAGATCCCTACAAAATGTTGGTGTACTCGACCTCAATTTCTTGTGTGTTATAAGCTTATACACATAGCCGTCCATGAAACACTCGAACAGTCCGGTTTGCAGACTTTACAAGGATGTATGTTTTACGTTACGTATGCATTTACTCCTTCTAATTGCTCTGTCCAGAAGTATTTTGTTCAGGCGTTTGACTTTTTCTGTCACTTAGAGCCACCGACATCCGCATCATAGATAACTTCACGTTTCGATTTCATAAGAGCAGCACTCTTTTACTTTTTCTGTGAGGTTGGAATTTGCTTCTGTTTTGCTGAAGAGGTCAGGTAGTTTCCAGCTACTTCCACTAGTTCTTTAAACGTTGATACCACTTAGATTGAAGTAGCCAGCTATAATAAACTTGGAGCTTCCTCTTCCCGTCTTGTACAGTTGAAGTAATTGTCTCAGTTCCCCGTAGTGATGTATTTCCTCCTTATTTCCTTTCTGCATGTTCAGGGGAATCCTTGAGTGGTGTCAGCCATTGTGAACATATCTCGTTTATTGAGTTCCAGGTTACCGTTTGTTCCTAATCAGATCTTTCTTCCTTCAGAGCTCTGCAGTTCGGAAGAGAAAAATACCAAACACCATGGCTCTTTGTGATCGGCAGATCTTCCATGGAAGTCCCCATGATCGATGTGACCTTGGTAAGCTTTCCACATCGCCTTTTGATTCCGGACTCGTACATGGATCCTGTTAGCTTGTTGTTCTGATGAACTTGGTCTGCTGCTCTGCAGCGGTATGCAGGATCAGATTTCCTCGGTGCTACAGCCAAGGTTGTCAACATGCCCGAATCATGTAAGCGGTTGAGTCCTGACGGACAGTACATCAGCCCTCTCCAGTTCTCAGGGGAAGAGCTTGCCATATGCTTATTGTTGTTTTCATTCTAACATGAGAAGTTTCACCCAAAGCAGGGACTGAGAACTTGAGCCACTGTCTGTTGTAGATCTAAAAGACCACGCGAGTATTAAGACACATTTCTGGGAGCAGAACAACTGGCCAAAGCATATCGTTGTACGATTTGTCTGGTATGTTGTCTTGTCCTCCTCCTCTTGGTGTCCCGGCTGTCTCCGGGTTATGCTGTCTGAACTAACCAAAGCAACTCCGTGGAGGGTCCGAATGTTGTGCTGTGCCGGCGTAAAGGATTTTGTCATCTGGCTGATAGTCAGTCCAGGGTGTGTGTTCTCTTCGAGCACGATATTTTCATGCATGCGACATCATCTTACTTCGTCTGCTGTAGGGAGGAGAACTCGGAAATTGATGTTGCAGGCGGCCTTTTCGTTCTTTTCGGCTCTGGTAAGTTTGGAACCGTATGTCATTACGGACAGCGCCGCTTGATTCATCTGCCCTGTTGCTCTGTCGTTGCCTAGAGGTCAGAATCATTAAGCTGCTGCCCCTGTGGTATTCCAGGGCTCGTGTTGACCGTTGCTATGGCCCTCCATATACTGCAATCTTCAAAAGACAAACTGGAAAGGTACTCGCATCTCTTTCCCTTTACGAGTGAGTTCGTGGAAGCGACTTTAGATGTAAAATGGTCTTGGGGTAAGCGTGCTGTTATCAGAGTTACATTTGTGCAATCTATCATCAACTGCATCTTGCAAACTCTGACTAATATGTCATGAATGTGTGGATGCACACACAGATTCATCAAAGACAATGTTGTCGACACTGCCATGCCGGCAGAAGAAGCCAAGGTCGAGTGAGCTCGCTCCAAGAGCCGCAGCCGAGAAGGGCAATTAGTAGACCCTCCTACTTTTATCATCATACAACAAACCATTATGAAATAGAACCGTAGCGTCTTTAAGAACTTCTGGGAAGGAGTAGGGTACACACTGTCGGGACCACGTGTTCCTCTAAATGCAATTTAATCTCGAAATTAACATCCAAAACTCGTCATGAGATTCGTGGTTTAGTTAAATATGGAATGATCATTTTCGCTCATCATTGCACGTATGCTTGACCGCAAGTGTAAGGAGCAAATGCGACTGAACAGAATATTCTGTTCAGAGGGGAGTTATGATGAGTGCCTTCTGTCCTCCAAATTCTCCTCAGTTCCAATTACATGAGAAGTGGCTCCGTTCTCGTTAGAGTGGAGCTTTAATTGAATTCGTTCAGCTGCACAGCTTGTTAAACGTACTCCTTACATATATTGCTGGATATGCAAAGTATACTCTTACATATATAGCTGGATATACAAAGTAGTTTAATTTATCTCTTAACTCTTCCGGAGGGAAGAGTTTAGATGAAAAATTAAACTTGTAATTAATGATATATCTCTATTGGACACGCTCTGAGAGTACAGGTTCAAAAAGAGTGCAGCTTCTTATGTTTCTCAGAGTACAGGTTCAAAAGGAGGAGTAACAGGTTCTCTTCGCTTTTCCCGGCATGCGTGTGCTCGCTTTTCTTATTTAGATTATTCTTGACCTAGCCTGTCCGACCAATGGCTACAAATTTACTTGAGCGTATCCCATAAACCGACTACGTTCATGAAGACCTGTGTCTATTTATCTCATAAACTTCCTAAACCGGCTTGCTCTCCATCTCTCTTAGCGAAAACCCCTTGCGCACGTCTCGCTTGACGTCCCTCACTGCCCACATCGCCTACGAAGGGCAGAAATACCTCTAGGCCGCCTTTCGCGCTTGTCTCCTATTCTCCCGTGGCCATATATACGGTTTGGATGCAATTTCGTTTACTATATATAACGGGTAAAAGCGGAGGCATGAGAAGAATATTTGAACTCTCATTGTCTCTGCTTCAAATTTTCCGACAGCAAGTAATCGCCGGAAACACGGCTCAAAACCCTCTTACGCGCAGTTATCACAGTCGCAGAGGGTGATAGAAAACAGAGACGGGGTTTCGTGTTCAGGCGGGTGCATGCGAAACTATACACATTACATGATAAGCAAACCTCCTTCTTGATCCCGTAACAATGGCTTAGCATTACACTTTCTGATACAAAGGGGGCGTCCCACCATGACAACTAAAACTAGAGGGAAAGAAGCTGCCCGCCCAGAAGTGTCAATCTCTAGCCTCCAGAGTCACCGATACTTTTGTTAGTTTATCTCCTCGCAAAATTTCTACCTCCACCTGTGCACGCCAACATCATCTTAGTGCAATTGTGCAATGTGACGATCGGCTAAAATATTCAAGTTGACCAACCAAGATAAGAAGCGCGGATAAGATAAGATAAGAACATGCGGAAAGGAAACTCAACTCAGCTCACACATGTGCACCACATATATAGGGCAAAACTGGACTGACCGTATCTCCAACTTGACATCGGTCAAGGATCTTGTACAGGTCACTTCCATTCGTAACCTTCTGCCCGTTTAGAGATGTAATGACATCCCCTAGAACCAGTCGACCGTACGAGTCACGTGTAGTTGGCCGTAAACCCTGCGTGCGCATCAGTAAACTTTCATTTGCGAGTACTCTTCTAGATGGCTTCCGGTACTTCATCTGACCTTTCTCTCTCAGAAGCTAATCGTCCCCCAAAAGATTATGGGGCAGATGATTGTACGTCGCGGTGTGAGTATCATAACGATTCAGTAGTAAGTTTATTCTGTGCTCCTGCTTACAGTCCAGTGAACCTATGGGTCCCGATAGGCGAGTACAAATGGTTCACATGTTGGTACTCAGGGCATGGACTCACAGCTTTGCCGGCTGGACCAGTTGGAGGAGCGTCAAGAACAAGAACTCCTGTCACTCCCAACTGCTCCACAGACTGCTCTGGAGCAAAGGAGATTCCAAGGACGGGTCTTGTAACCTTGCCAAACTTAACGATTTGCTCGACAATTCCGCTTACCTGCGATACGCTTTCGGACGTTTAACGAGATTATTAGACAGGAAAGAAAGTTTCGCAGCTTGCGGGGTTTCAACTTTCTTAGTTCCATGCTGTCCAACGTCCCTTCCTTAAAAGCTGCCTCACTGGTTCATGCATCACCTCGCAGGGGATGTGTGCATCTCCTACAAAATCCATAAGAAGGTGGTAGAGAAACGTAAAAACGATAAAAAGCACATGAAACTTACCAAATGAGAAGAACATTAGAAAAGGACTACTCACCGTATCAACAGGAATGGAAAATCCAACACCGGACGAAGTACCAGTGGGGGAATAGATTGCGGTATTTATGCCAATAAGATTGCCATTGCTATCAAGCAAGGGACCACCACTGTTGCCAGGGTTGATCGCTGCATCAGTTTGGATCACATCCTGAATCGGTCGACCAGTTGCTGCTGAGCTTATTTCTCGTCTTAGTCCACTGCACAAGGTCAAGAAACAGTACGATTTTGTTACCACCGGAACTTGAAACTGGACAAGATTAGCAAATTGGAGATATCCGACTATCTGGAAAACATGTTCCTTGTTCAGCTTTGTTTTAGAGAAGAGAAGAAAAGCTGGTTACTTCATGTTGCGTATCTCACCTGATAACTCCTGTTGTGAGGGTGTGATCAAGACCAAACTACAATGAGACCACAAACGTAAGTTCCACTTTTGCATATACAAAACTAGGCTAATGTTTAGCCTCCCCCATCTCCCTAGTTTCAGAGCATCATATCTAAACGAAAAGCCAATACTAAGAAACGGAGGGAAAAATATATTTAAAGGACAATATGTGAAATATGTAAGAGTCAACGGGGACCTCACCGGGTTACCAATGGCAAATACTTTCTGACCCACAAGAAGATCTGACGAACTTCCGACAGGCAGCGGCCTGAGCTTGTCCTCGGGAGCATCGATGTGCAAAACAGCAACATCTTTATCCTCATCATACCCTACCACATCCGCCTCGTAGACAGACTGATCACCAAGAGTCACTCTGTAGAAAACCCGACAGAAAGATTAGACTCTCCACTATATTTCATCTTCAGGCGTGTTCAGAAACCGATTCATCATCTTCACAGTTGTTAGATATGTTACAGCAGCAAACACATAAACAGAAATTACATTCAATCAGGTTCTTCCATCTCAAATTAGTGGCAGTTATTCTGAAGAAGACAATTCATCGACGCGGTTACATGCTTTTTCAGAAATGGGTCATACACTCTTTGTTGTAACCTTTGTGTGCACTAATGCTCATTAGAAAAGCTCTGAACGCATGGCATATAAAGGGCGGTTTACATGCCTCTTCACACCGATGGGTTCTCTGTGTAAAACCGACATCACGGTGAGGATACAAATATGGACGTCACATTGGCACAACAAAAAACATATGCTGAGAGCATACTGATATGCTTAGTTCACATATTCTTCCCTTTACGTCCATCCGAGCAACGCAATCAATATTCCTGTAGAACTCCATACCTAAGGTCCGAAGCGCCTCTGATGACGTGATAGTTTGTGACGATATGACCTTGTTTGTCCCAAATGAATCCTGAACCGGATCCTTGCGGCACAGCCATCACATCCAAGGTGAAGACATCCCGTCTGCAAATCACCACTTAACCAGCAAAGGTGAGTTGAGTTCCCACAGGGCGCGGATGCTGGGAAGTCGCACATCCACAACCAAACTTATCCAAAGTAAATATGCGCACCCTGATGGAAGTGTCTATTCAGAACCACTTCCACTTTGCGAAACTTTGGGCTCCTTAGTCAGGAGAAACGCAATTTTGAAGTGCAAGGCAGCTGAGAACATCTAACTTAACTACGAACAATATAATGCCATCACATGTCATACAAGGGGAATACGGACATATAATCTAATTTGAGTCCACTCTCTCTGCTTATCTATAGACACACACAAACTGATATCAACGAGTTGCTGCTTGTTACCTCGTTAACTAGTGGCTACAAACTCGAAAGGGTGATGGACATTCATCCGCTTCAGCTACAACAAACGTAGTCTGTGCCTAGAAAACAAGTCCGAATTGCTCCAGATGATTTCTGCTGACTATGTAAAGCACGACCAAAGAAAGGCTTCAATACGACCTTACCTAACCGCAAGATTCGTGATATAGACAACTGATGGGGTGTTGTCCTTGAATAACTGTACAGTTGCAAGTTCCTCCTTCTGCAGTTTTCTCGGGGGTGCAGCTACAAACGCATGTGAATCTAGCCCCGTGGTCATCACTGATAAAACAATGGCGAAGGACGTGAGGAAAACTATAAAGTCTGAAGGCTTTCCAGCCGACACTGAGAATTTCTCCTTCAAATCCTGTAACGTGGTCACCCACAGCGCCCTTTTGTCTGCTAATTCCGAGAGCCACTTAGGAGCTAATTCTAGGAACCTCGAGGACAAAGAATTTGAGCTGATTTCCCGTTCCCACGAATTCATCAAACCGGATCCTAAATTTAGAGCGGTTCTTTTAGATGGATTATCCGACAATGACTCGAAATTCGCGCTGCCTTTAGAATCTGCTGCCGCATTACTAACTGAGCTTTCCTGCTTTCCAACCGTGGCTCCAGCATTCAGGAGATTTGACGATTTGCAAGCACCCCAAGCCCTCCATCCGTGACGACCAGCATCTTTCTGCAACGGTTTTCTCCAATATCTTCCGCATAATGAGAACTGATTTCCGAGCGCACCCACGTGAAAACCTGGATTTTGCACAAGGTGTCTGGGAGGAGGAGTAGGCGGTGCAAATGTCGCCAATGTGGCTCCGACTGCAGCCATAGCCACAACTAAGGCACTCGTGAACGACCACCCTCCAGATTATTTTTTCTTGACTTGAATTCTTCTCAAAAACCTCGGAAAAGCGCAGCACTCCCCTGCCTGCCCATTCTCGCACCTTGGCTCACCAGAGACCGAACTTGAGGACGATGCTCGGTCTGGAGTCTGTCAACTAGAACCCACCAGTTCCGGATCACAGGGGGAGCATACAGAAGCACAGCCGCAACTCTCTGGCGGCTCTTGCAGTTTCAGACTGCGTCGCGTCGTCTAGCAGCCTTTCTGAAATTCAGATAGAAGAGAGTAAGTGGGCCCCGCAGAAGTATCACCAAGAACGTCTGGAACCTTTTCGTTCCCTCCTGGCGCCCTAGACCTGCAGAGTTCTGTGGCTTGCGCGACTAGACCAGGCCCAGCCCAGGTCTTCCCTGCGTACCTGTAATTTGCCGGCGGTTTTTGACAATTGAAGGACTAATGTGTTAATCCACCGGCGATTTTTAGCAAATTGTGAGTGTATTTGAACTTTTTTGGTTGGTTTGAGACAGAAATTAGCCGACGCATTCTCTACTTCTCCTGCACTTTTAGAAAAGTTGCCGGGGCACATTACACGGGATGCCGGATCTAGGCTGGCGCTGGACTAGACAAATACACTCCAGAGTCCGAAGTACGTTTCCATCTTCCTCATCTTCGTCTTCTTGCTGTTAACATCTGGAGACGATAACAACATTATCCAGCTCCGGTTCTGAAATACATGACTGACCGACTTCCTCGCTCTGTCTGTTCTAGCCGCGGAAGTGTGAAGCGTGACGGTTATTCTTCTCTCTCTGGCTCGATCTCTCAGTCTGATCATGACATAATCATAGTCGTATCGTAAGGCTTCGTCATTCCTTTTTAGAGGTGGTGGAAACTCCACCTGCTCTAGGCAAGTTGGGCCACTTCCAGCATTACCAGGGGGGAAGAAACGCTTATGACTTCACAGACAGGAACACTTGGCACCTGGCGTTGGCTGTTTGAGTTGTAGGGTCCAGACAGGAGGCATTTCGAAACTTAGCGTTGATAAGATTGATCCGCTTGTGTTGCGGTGAGTTGAATTGAGCGGGGATAGGATAACGAAAACCAAGATAGGCAGGAGAGCAGGGAGAAAGATGAAAGTACGCTAGGGCGGAGAAGGAAGGGGCAGAGATGTCTCGCAGTGGGACTCTGCAAGATGCGCTGCGGTCTGTAGACGCGTTTCAGAAAGCTGAGATTCCTAGTGCTAGAGATACACTGGGGAGCGACTCTGACGATCTCAAGAAGTCCGAGAAGAAAGATCAGCGGAAGAAGGAGAAGGAGCAAAGGAGGAGAGAGGAACGGCGATCTTCCAAGGGGAGAAGAAATTCGAAAAGTAGCAGTCGGCGAGTTAGAGATGTTAGCACGGGAGAAGATAGCGAGGATGAGAGCAAAGAGAAGAGGCGTTTGGACAGTAAGAGGCATCATAAACGAGAGGATCGGAAGAAGGATAAAATTTCCAGGAGAAATGACATGAGAGGTGATAGAGAGAAGAGTAAAAGCAGGCGGAGAGGGCATATATCTGAGTCTCGAAAAGCAGGGAAGTCGAAAAATGATTCGTTATCCTCTGAAGATGGAAATTCTGATGACTCGGGCTCTCACTCGTCAGAAAATGAAAATGGGAGCTATGCTTTAGTGCCGGAGCAGGTAGCAAAAGAAGTCATAGAGGAGTTTCCCGAGGTTGCCAATGATCTAAAGAAGGTACGATAAACTCTTAAACCACCTAGTTTGGGTTGAAGTTTTATCAATCCATCCTCTTTATTTGTATGGCAAATTCAGAAATTGGGTTCAGCCGCAGTGTGAAGTGAAACAGGGAAGGTTGAATACTGCGATCGTTCGCCATAGCCTGTAAGCAGCACACGCTCGTTTGCAACCATATGCTTTTCCATTTTTCTGGCGCGTAAAACGTTGCAAGTCGCTTGTGCTGGAGATCGCCAGAAGAAAGGAAAGGAAAGGAAAGCTAAGGTAAAACAATCTCTATAGAGAATACAAGGAACTGGAAAATCGACTTAACAGAGTCACAGAAAGTCCTGTAGGCACAGTAATCACTCGCTAGGGCGTATATGTGATCGATCAATTACGACAAGAGCTCATAAGTACGAGACGTATTCTGTGAAAATTTGTGCTTTACTCAATATCTCCCTGTAGCATATGGACACCCGTTCCAACCTCTGACGAACCTCTAGAATTTTAAGAATGCCCCGTATGGTCTCGATCAACGAGTGATTCAGAATCATGAACTGAATTTAGTGTGGACATTGGCTTGCTTCTCCTTGAACTCTGATTATTGATGAGTAGTTAAGCGAAATGCTGGTTGGTTGGCAAAATCTTGTGACTGATTTTCGTTTTCTTATTTCTTGAGGGTTTCAGCTTCTTCAGATTGTGGATTCTGGGCAAGGAGTTGACATTAGAGGATTGCCCAGTAAGCGACTAATTTCTCTTCTGCAAAAGTTGTTTCGATCCTTACGCCTGGATAAGTCCAAGGCCGGCATATATTTACTTCCCTCTGGAGCTCAGCCGACACTTCAGCGAGTGGACCTTTTCCTGGAGGATAAAGCTGAAGCTGCTCCTGGTTCAGATGATGTGTATGAAGGTCCAGAGCTGCCTTCATCAGGAACACAAGATCGTGAGGCTTCTGTAGATCATGAAAAAGGAGAAATTTCACAGAACGATAACTGCAAAAGTGCGCCCGCCGGGCCGCCTAAGCGGAGGTAGGAATTTATTCTTTGGCCTCAGCTTCATGATTGTCTATGTATTCAGGGTTTTCAACCGCTTTTAGTCGGACAATTGCAACCCATATTTAGGACAAATCCAACAACATGTGCTGAACCCGCAGGGTGATGGGTCCAGCGATGCCTTCTAAGGACATGCTAGAGGCTGCCGCGAAGTTGGCCGAGGCGGAGGCTACACTGAGGTAGTTCAGGATCCCTCTTTGGTGCCTAGACAAATACGTCGATGGTCTTAATCATCTGGTTTTCTCCTTTGTAGGCAGGTATTATGCTCTGCTGTGAAGCATCTAGTATAAATTGAGTCAGCGAAAATCCTCCTGTTCGTATAGGAAGGTGGTACATTTGTTGAAGTTGACATACCAGTTCATCGTGCTTCATGTAGAGCTGCGGAAGAAGAATTGGCAGCTGACCCAATAGTTGGTCCTCCTCCGCCAGCTGCTGTGGCAGAGGCTGCCTCGGCGAACGATGCAGAGCGATTTGAGGAGGTACTGGTTGCACTTGAAGCCAGAGTGACTTCTGGTTGTGACATGTATACTGAATTATGTAGATCACACAGGTTTAGTGTGTTTGTCTTTACTTCGTTTGATGAACTGATTACTTCGAGAAGGTTTGCTGGGTGTCCTTTTTGTGGTTTAGCTGGCCACTAGAGTAGTACATTGTCATCGTCCACTACCTAGACGAACCCAGAACTTTTATGTCGATCGTTTCGCTCAGGACTGCCAAGACGTCTGTATGGTAGTATTTGTTGGCTTGATCTTTACGTACTAAAGGTTGATTATGTTCGGGGGTGCAGGTAACGAGGCTCGTAGGTCCCGATGTTGGCAATGCCTATGACATTCTGGGTGTGAAGCGGGAGGTCTCTGCAGCTGATCTGAAGAAAAGGTTAATTCAACATAGTACTGTCAACTTTTAGAAACCTTTTCGAAAACCAGGACCAGCTATATGAGACAGTTGCTTGTAGGGGTGTACGTTTAAATTTTACTCTCCCGCGATTCTGCAGGTATTGGAAACTATCTCTGCTTGTGCATCCAGACAAGTGCGAGCACCCGCAGGCTCATGAAGCATTTATGACCCTCAATAAGGCTTTCAAAGATTTACAGGATCCCTCGAAGGTATGTGCATTGTAGAGATGATAATCGATCAGTAGTTATTTGGGCATTGCGTTTGTTCCTATTGATTGGGTGCTGGCGAGGATCCAAGTAATCACCCCTGAACCCCAGTTATGATTTCCTGGTTGCTTCGGAATAGGCCACTGCAAAATGTCGTAGTCTCGTAGACGCAAATCGCCCTTTATTGGGGAAAATTATGAAGCAGGTCTCTCCTGTGGCAGCTTCTTACGGCTTTAAAGTTCTCAATACTGGTACTAAGACCTTCGGAATTGATCCCATGTTCATCACAGACATCGAATTGGCATTGTAGGAGCTATGGAGTCTGTGTCTGCTAATTTGGCTTCATTGGTTGGTTTGGCAGCGATTTATCATCGATCAAAAAGCTGATGCGGAACAAGCTAAAGAAGAGTATGAGGTAAGTGTCCATAGACCGCAACCAACTTCTGGATTAACGTTCGTTATCTTCCGTCATCTGACTCGGGGCATCTTAGGGGTATCAACGAGTTTCATTTTCTGGTACGACGGAAAGCTTGTCTGACTCGTATCCTTTGTATTCAGGCAGATCTAAGAGCTAGACGGGAAGCTGCTCAGTGGAGGAAAATCCGGGGTAATTCAATCGTCGCAACTTTGAAAGATACTATTCTTTCACATGGAACTGACGTCCATACTCTCAGGACTTACTATGTTCTCTTGGTGGTTACCCGGGTTCCCCGGCTAATTGCTTGTTACCTCTATACTAGAGAGTGGTCCTTGAGAATATCTGCCATTCTTCGACGTATGAATATATGTTTTCTTGGTGGTTACCGGGTTCGCCGGGTTCCTTGCGGGTTACCTATGTGCTAGAGCGTGGTCCTTGATAACATCTGCCAGTCTTGACCTACGAATATATGTTTTCTTGGTGATCTTAGATTGCTCGTTCTCCTCACGCCATTCATTGTACCTCGTGGGCAGCCGATCGTTCTTCACTGAAACGAGCGATGCATGTCGCTTTTGGTCAGATGTACTGTAATGAGATTTAGTCGCTGATGAAGTTTCTTACACCAGTAGCAACAAAGCTTTCATACAAGAGTATGCAGGGAACTCTTTGATCTCTCGAAGGTGGAAGTGAAGTTGGACTAGAATGACTCTTCCGGGAAGGGAGGATTAAAGATTATTGTCTCAGGGGCTCAAACTTTGGTTGCATGTGAAGGTGAGGAAGCACAACCTGGGGACGCCGAGCTGCTAATGGGAGAAGCAAAAGAGCCCACACGTGATGAGTGGATGACTGTGTTACCCCCTGAGAGACAGGTAACGTGAATAGCTTCACGGCCCTTTAATTTCAGTAGAGACTGTTCCCAGAAAGATGTTAAGAAGCCCTTGTTTGCCTCAGACTGAGTTGCCCGTTTCATGCTCCAGATGTGTTTCAAGTGTATTAGATCTGGCAGTTTAGAACTTCGATTTCTGTCCCATTCTTGTATCCAGATTTTCAGTTAGTCCATCTTCTGGACGTAGTACGTCCAGAGGTAGAAGTAGGATATAACAGTGATTTGTGAACGTTAAGGTTGGGACAGACCTTTTATTTGCAGGCTGGGATTGATCAGATGTAGGAGGTCAGTCCTTATTTATTTGTCACGCTGCGGAATTACGGGGACTTTTAAGCTTCGGGAGAAATGTCATTTTGGATTCCCGTTTAGGCGGTCACCGTTTTCTTGCAGTATACTGCGCTGCGTGTTTGAGCTTGTGTATTTATAGTCCAGGCAGTCAATTTGTTTGGAGGCAAAGTTGGATGTGGCAGCAAAAGTTCAACGGTTGACGACAAGGATGAGGTATCAAAACTGATTTGTCCATCTTGGTTCTTTTACAGGCTGGTAAACCGACGCAACAATCGACGTATTTCAGTCGCTCGGAGAAAAGTGGACGAGGCGATACCAGCATATGGACCGACTCACCGCTGGAGAAGGCACAGAAGGCTAAGATGCAGTAAGGACACAAAACTCACACGTCCACTCCTATTTTAGCCCTCACGTACTAGCTACTTCATGCGTACTAGTGGGAGAAGAAGGCTTGTCAAGGTCATGTTGCGTAAGGTTAGTGACTTCTAGATATTTCTGGAAAGCGCCTTCGGAGTTGCAAGAGTCTCGTGTTTCTCGTCTCGGTGATGACTGGTTGATTTGTTTGAGTATCAGGAGATTCAAATCATCTGATGACTGTCTGCTGCACCTGTGAAGGTACTTGGAAGCTTACAAGCAAGCGGCCCTTACAGGCCCGGTACAGGATGAATCACTTTTTGAGCGGGAGAAAGCAGGTAAAGCAGCAGCAATGATGGATCAGTACAATGAGAAGAAAAGAGCTGTCTCAATGGTAGAAAAGCATCAGCGGGAGAATGTGAAGGAATCAAAGGCGAAGAAGAAGAAGATAGGTGAAGGAGGAGAGGCCTCGTTGTTGTCCAAAGAGAAGGAAAGGAAAGATAAAGAGTGGCAAGAAAAGCACCCGTGGAAACCGTGGGATAGGGAGAAAGATCTTGTCGCTGGGCGGCAAGCTATGAAATTGGATGCAAAAAGTGTCCAAGAAGGATTAGGTTCTAGATTTGGTACCACAACAGGAGAACGGAAATTCTTATAGTCGACAAGAATGCCACCACATCACATCAACCTGTAAAGTATACACAAGTCCATGACATCGGATCAAACAAGAAGAGATTCCTTTTATCCACCTCTACAGTCGTTGATGACGCTGCATGAAATGTGATTCGATATCTGGAAACATCTCTGATGGTGATCATGTAAACCCTAAACCCATCTCCGGGAGGAATGCTGAGTTTATGTTCCTTGGGATTCCTTTCGAGATGTTTTCCGGCTTTGGATGCATGCACGAGTCTGTTGCGAGCAATTGTTATAGTCCAGGATACTTTTGGTAGATGATAATGAGGGGCTTCGTTCACGGCACGACGTAAGTAAGCCGCGTAAGTAAGCCGCTTGAAGCATAAGCTCCTTCAAGGAGAGATTATGGAGTTTCAAACCTGAGTACAAAGATTCTTCTCCAGGGTAAGGAATATTTTCAGAATATTTTTCATACATCAGTTCCAGACTCAAGAAATCGGTTTGTACATATAAGTTCGTCCGGGATTCGTAAATTTTGTTCCTGGAATAATCCACAAATCGAGTTCTTGGAATGCTAAAGGGTAAACTGGAGAGTTTTTCAAAAAAAATCGTGAATTCTAATTCGAGAACTTTCATCTAACTTATAAAAGTACATATACGTCGTTCCTTTGAACTCATAAATATCATTTTGTAGTGTCCGAATTCTCGATGTGGGTGATATCGTGTTTTGAATTTTTGAAAGATATTGAGTACTCACAACCAAGCAAAACACATAATATTGGTCTAACTTGGAAAAATATATAGTTTCGCGCATGTGAACGCGAGCGAAACAATTGATGGACAAACAATACACATGCTCAAGTTTACACATTGATAGACAGCAAAACACATGGTTGGAGTAGATGGGTGAAATAATAAAAATTTGAAATGATTCGTGTACATATTGGATTCAAAACGTCTATTATTATGTAAAGTATATTTGTTATATCATTTACTATTTTTAATGTGTTGGAAGAATTTAAAATTTGAATGTTCTTCGAAATTTAGTCAGAAATTTTAAGCGAATTCGTCCCCTACCCTGGATCTCTGCTCCGGGGTACCTCAATATTACTTCGGATCTAATGATCCTTCGCCCAATTTCTGACGTACCTTATCATCACCTATTTATCCTTAGTGACAGTCCTTCAGTTTGCCCAATCAGGACTGATTAATTGATTACATAGTCTACACATGTCCATGTAATATTCGGTCTCCTTACTTCTGCCTCCATCTACCTGTGGCTTTGTCTTTTATATCTTTCGATCGGTTTGGTTGCGTCGGGTTTGTGGGTCCTCTTTCAGCCCCTTCGACCTTCCCTTTAACCTTTCATTATTGGCTTCCGTGAGCATCCGTGCATATATTCAGCTCTTCCCGAAGTTCGGAAGGGGAATAACCCTAAACCCTTTTATCTAACTCTTCCGTCCAGAGGGTTAGATAATAAAGTATTCTGTTGATTAATTGATAATTTTGAGTTGAGCAGGCTGTCACACTTATATATCTTCCAAGGTGTGTATGGACCCTCTGGATTTATGGGTTAATTTTAGTTCCTTTTGCACTTGTTGGTCCAGCTAATATATAATAATTTCAGAACAGTTTAATTATCTACTTAAGATATAATTATTATCTAACATAATTATTATCTATTATTATATATATATCTTTTTAATATCATTAAAGAAACAAAAGTTCCTTTAATGATATAAGAAAAGATATAAACAAAAATTCTCCAGAAGTTAATCGAGCATGACTTCTCTGACTCCATCTTAATCATCCCTCTATCCTGAAGATTCTATTTGTTTGACAGGTTACTTTTGGTGATTATCTCTAATTATCCTAATGATATGTTGGCGAGTTTGAGTAACTCTAACTCTAACTCAGTCATTCTTTCTTAATAAACTTAATATACTTCGGAGCTGGCTGAATTGGAATAGGTATACTCTCATGCTGAATCACTGAGAAACCCAAAAAGAGAACTATACTTGCATTCCAACGTGAAACTGAAGTTGAGAGAGACAAAACAGTAATGTGTTTGCTCGATGTCATAAAGATTTTGTGTTCTTGAATCCTGAGTACACTCGCATAGATTTCGTTCACTTGCACGTTTGTCGTCTCCTTCTAGCTCCACAAGAACTATCTATGTAGAATCACAACCCTAAACCTTACCCTAAACCCGAGTCTGTCCATCCGGTCTAATTTTCTTCTTTCTGAGCAAGTTATTGTTGCAGAGAAGCTTCAGTAGAATGAGAAAAGGTTCGAACTACTTTGTAGGTCTGTTTCGGATTGGGAGTGGTAATTCTAGAATAGCTTGAGGCTTTTTCAAGACTTCAGGACGCTTAGAGAGAGAGAGTGATTCCTTCCAGTGGTTGAACTGAAAGCGACAGGTTGGAAAGACTCCAAAAAGAGCGTTTTCTCTTCGTGGTTAAGAGAACGATCCTTGGGGTAGTATCTAGCTTGCAATCGGCTGTGACGAGAATAATCATCCGACCAAATCATCCTCGGATCCTACGTTCAAGTGTAATGTCGGTAGGTTTATCGTCCGTAGTGGCGGCCATTGAGTTCAGATCTTGTTACATGCTTTGAGTTGTAATCATATTGTCGTCCTCGAGCTCCAACCCTATGAAGGTCGAGAGTATGACTGAATTTCTGGCATATAGTTATTATCGCTCCCTATTATGTGTCTTAACAGAACCAATCAGAACTCATACCGTCGACCACCGGAAACTTGTCGAATATTCATGTTCTGTAAGTAGCTATCACGTCTCACTACAGCAACTACATGTCGGGCAAGTGAAGTGTGTGCTGTGGATTTGATTTCACTCTACTCTTTCATGGCCAACTAGTAGGACTTGTGAATGCTTTCTCGTACTTCCCACGACACAAACTTGTGCGGCCCGTAGAGCTCAGTTTCACAACTGAACTTTTTCAACTGCTGGACGGACCCGTTTGGTACACGTGACTAGGAAGTTGTCGCAGAACCCGAGTATCTGTACAGTTCTCAAGGGATTAGGAAATATACTAAATTTGACCATAATGTAAGTATCGAACTTGTGGACCGAGAATGGTTAATGGATCGATTGGTTGTAAAATAGTTTCTGTGCTGATAATTTGATCCCACTACTCTGCAGTCAAACACGTTTCTCTAGCACTATGTACACTCCTCATTTAATTATGAAGAATTTGTTGTTGTTGCTATGCGGTAGCATAGCTATCCGTCGTTTGTGAAAACCGAAAAGGAAGGGGGAATTTTTCTATCGTGTAGCGAACGGACAGATGGAGTTGTGGTGAACCTGGAACGAGAAAAGAAAGAGATAGATCCGCAACATAGCGGATAGATAACACATATCCCTGCAATTCCATTTCAAGCGAGCTCCTTGTTACTCTAGCACTATGTACACTCGTTATTTAATTATAACGAATGTGTTGTTTTGTTGTTTTCACTCTCGAGATGGACAAACGCGTAGAACTCTATGCGATTTCTGTGAGCTCTCCAACTTGATCAACCTTGTGTTGTTATAACTGTGAAAGGAACTGTTTCCCAGCGGTGACGATGAAGCTCCGCCTTCCGTTCCTTGCAGATATACTAGCAACAACACAGTAGAAGGATCTAAATATTCCACCAGAAATTTTCAACCTTCCCAATCTCATTCACTTGTAAGTTGTTGAATAGATTCTGTGAGTCTGCGATTCTCATCGAGCCCTTACTTGCTGATGTTGGTATGTCAGGATTGAGACTATTAACCAAACTTTTGTTCCATGATGAGGTTTACTATTGTGACGCATGCAGATCTTTGGGCGGTAACGCCTTTCACTGGCAATATTCCCAGTGATACCGAGTCAAGCTTGCAAACGGAATCTTTGATGAGATTATAAGCTTTCGGTTTGTCAAGCTATTCAAACCTTGCCTTATATTATAAAAAGTTAGTGTCTCACCTGCATGAAACCGGTGGTTAATGTTGCTCATAAACTAAACTTCAGCAACCGCATAATGTTCAAGATTCAAATTAGTCTAGATCCATGAAAGTCCCAAACTGCGAGGGTCGCTACCTTCGACACTCTTCACTTATTCAGTCATTCGGGAAATGTGAGTTTCTAGTACTTCTCCTTATGAACTTTTCAGTTTTATCTTTATTTATGTCTTTTTCTTTTTCGCGTTTTCAAGTTTGTCACTAGATGCTTTGTTATTTTCAGCGATAACTAGATGAACGAGAAATTGTCTGGAGTACATCGGCCTGGATTCGAATAACATAGCAACAGTTGAAAGACTACAATCGATAGGAATAATAATGTCAAACATCTAAACTCTTTTGTAAGTAACTTTTCTTGCTTCTAGTTTGCAAGCTCTAACTAATACTCAAGATCCTTCTGCCGGAACCATCTTCATGGGGTCTTCACATCTAGGTTTACCTCTATGAAATGAAATGGTTGAGCCTTGATTACAAGCTGATCGTGGATGGAGTGGGTGCATAATACTCAAGGTAAACCCAGTCTGTAGTAACTCCTCCACGGAAATAAGCCCAGTTCTGCGGCGCGTATGATCCTGTCCAGAGCTCCATCCTCACAATCATAGTAGTCAGCCGTCTTTGACCCTATAACAAATTTATGGTCCTTCACGTGGCTGTTGATGAAAATGTAAAATTTGCTTGGTTGATCGGTCGTCACAAAAAGTAATCATAGTCCACAAACGATCGAAGAAAGAAATGACCTGATGAGCAAGTAGTGAAAAGTAACTAAACATTAATTCTTTGGCAATGCTCCCGTCTGAAAGTAAAATTGCGGATGCGAATTTCAAGCACGAGATGAATGTCGGTCGACACTTCACCAGTATACATGACCAATGAGTTGTCATGAAATGCAGTGTTTAGTCCAGCAGGCAACGAAACGATAGAGCACATGTGTAGAGTTTGGTTCTCTATAACGGGCGAGGTTCGAGGTTCACTGGGAGGAGCGCAGTCGTGATTTGAGCGCCGCTACCACACTAGAAGCAAGTTTGCTACAAGAGTTCCTTTCAAGGGCCCTAAACCCTACCCTGGACCTGTCTATAGTAATAGACAGGACCAGTCAGTGTAGAGAGGTTATAACTAAACGAAGGCTTCACTTCTAAAGTTTTCATATATAAAGAACTATATACCACTATGATTTGCAATCAGAATGAAGAATGAGATAAAATATAAGTAAATTTTTTTATTCAGTTATATTTTTCATAATTATCTATATTCTATAATGAATAGAATATTTCTATTGAAATATCACGATACATTAGTGAGAGGCCACAAAGAAAACTAAAATCTTGAATCACTACACACAGAGAAATTTTACCACTGTATTGCTGTGGCTCCAGTCGGGAGCGCAGTATCTTATCACTATAAAAAGGCTATATTATAAGTGGGAAGAAGTTATCACTATATGTGGGATCACTTGATGGAGGTTCTATTGTAATGGTAAAGGAATTCTGTAACTTAAATTTGTTAATCATTTTCATGTTTCTATTTTAAATTGTATGTATCATCTCTCAAAATGATATGTAGTATTTACTTCAATGGACGTTGAGAAATGCATATCATATTCGCCCTTTTCCAAGTTCGGAAGAGGGGGAGATATGCACAGCCTTTAATTTATGTATTAACTCTAAAGCAAGAATTCCTTCCGAGTTAACCACAGCTTAGTTAACTCGGAGGAATCCCAATATGTAGCTAAACTCGGCAGTGCAATCCCAGTATGTAGCACCCAACGGAACAAGGAACCTTCACAAGTGTAGAGATAAAGATCTGTGCATTTTCTAGACAAATCTATAACATAAGGCCCATCCTCTCCTCCATAAGTAGGTCAATTCCCATGACTTCATTACAGTTACTGCAAAACAATATATTTATAGAGGAGACTTTCTCTGCCTCTCTCGTTTAAGGTCTCTGCAGCTCTCCGATTATCTGCACTGCAGCTACTGTATATATAGGCCTCACGCTATGTTTTCCCCAAAATGTTAGCACGGTAGGTGCGATGATATGGACAAGGAGCCATCAAGAGCGGTGGCTTGGCGGCCCGGCGAGCAGTTGGTTCACACTTTTCCCGGTGTCAGAAAAGTGAGCGCGTATCTCTTCAGGACCTCGACCGGAACCAGTCGTAGAAGTCAACAATGTGATATCTTTACCTGAATTAGGGTTTTAGTTCTACAGTATTCCCTCCGATGCACAAATCGGAGTCTAATGTATACTAGATCGAATCCTGCGGGAGGACTGCAAGAGGGCTGAAAGGCCGGCTGATTGTGTTGTCTTTCTCAAGTAGGTCTTTCTTGCGCTTTGGTGACGGTGGAGGTGAAAGTTCGTGGGATGAGTTCCCGGAATCCTCTACATCCAGTTCAATCTTGATTGGAGGAGGCGCTTTGTCCAGAGCCCATATCTAACATCACAAAAAAGATAACATTTGAGATTCAATTCAGGTAAACGAACGTCTGAATACAACAGTCCAGGACTCTATACAGAATACACTGTTACCAGAGGCTCATTGGCCCAAGCAACCCAACCGCATTAACAAATTTTTAAGTATCTGCTAGCAGCTACCAAACAGGACAAGAGTACCCAAACCCTAATTTCCAAGAACTGTAACAATCTTTGGTCTGTTGCACCAGGAAGCTGGTGGTGAGCGGAGACACCGACTGAACGAAAACAATTTTCGAAAGTAACACAATTTAGGGGCAGTTCAATTCTCATCCGCTTGGACATCGACTGTATGAATGGTGAACCAAAACATCGTTGGAACACTTTACCTTTACCAAGTCTGCTTGTGTTACCACCCCTCTCGATGATCCTCCAGCTCCACTACCTGAATATCCAGCACCTCCTGCTATACCTCCATCAGGCCTCTCCTTCGTCTGCTTGAAATAACAGCGACATGAACTCAGCCAATGAATGGTGTCCACAAGGCACTCCGATACTTGGAATTAGGTTTACCCTCTCGGAAAATTATCCAACAGAAGTTACACCATGGCCAGTGTCAAATTCGAAAGATGGACGACAAGCTCTGGTTTGGATCTAAACGATAAAGCCATTTCCAACATAAAATGTTCAATCTCTCGGGTAGCGATAAGACCTAAGAAGCACCCGAAACTTCTTCACCAAGTGAGGCAATAAAGTCACACTTTTGTGTGACTTCATTGCCTCACTTCACGGTACCCTGCAGGATGCTTTCCTACAACAGCTAGTACAAAGCGAAATAAGATCTCGTGTAGACAGAGTCAGGTCGACGATACTGGTTGTGCTCATTCACTAGAAATCATCAGTCACAACAGTCGAGGTTGGACATCATGTCACACAAAAGTACAGTACGACCGAGAGGTTTCTTTACAGCAAACGAACTGGTGTTGGAAGGAATAAGAACATTTCCTAGATGACTGGTGGAATAAGACTGCAGATGAACTTACGGAGGATGTGCAACATCAAAGATCGATTTTGTTTCTGGGTGAACCAAGTCCTTTGAAAAAAGAACCTTCAAAAAGTTCGAATATTCATGAATGCTGAGGATGCACTTACATGAATGAAATCTGAAGCATGCGTGGGAGCAGGCCGAACAGGACTTACTGTCTTTATGCTGGTATCAATTCCGTGAGGAGAAATTTCCGCACTTTCTCTCTCAACTTCCGTGTCCAACCCATGCTCGCTAGATTCTGTGGCTGACTGTTTCATTTCCCCTTCAATCATCTTATCGTGATAAGCCTCAAATATGGGGTTTCTCTACAGTTAACACCAGCACTTTCCTGTCGTATGCGGGATAGTGCTTGCAGTGTCTCTCCTGTTGTTATCAATTGCCTTTGGACATAATCCCTAGGCCCGAAAGAACTTTTTACTGCCTCAGATTCCGGTTCCACTATGGTAGGTGAGTTCCACCCACCAAGAAACTCTTGCACTTAAGAAAGTTTCTTTCCCGGTCTCAAACAGAAATATCGAGATACCCAGCGTGGATGACTTAACGGACAGTAATCAAGAACGTACCAAATAAACGTCAGACGCAATAATCCCTATTTCCCCAAGAGCTAAGGTACACAAGCCTTCTTAGAACACCGAGCCGCTTCTACGAGCATGCACCAGATACAGACCACAATATTCAACTGAAAACCCGCACTCTAATGCTTCTTGGGCTTGCCGGAAGAATAAAGATACTGAATGGTTCCCTGACTAATATCCAGAAAAGTTTCAGGTCAAGTTGCAGGTGACCTACTGAAATGTCTGATCCTAACTATCATCAAGATCCTAACCCGATGTCCCTCCATCTTTCAGTCCGAGAAAATAAAGAAACAGAAATACATCCACGGTTCAAGAAGACGGGTCGACAGCAATAAGAGACATTTCAAGATCAGAAAGACCTCTGGAACTGAACCACTGAATCATTCAAAACTGACGAAGATGACCTCAGCAACACCTCCAGAAGATACTGAAAGGAAAAGAAGAAGAAAGACAACACATAACTCCGTAAACTCCCAAATCTATCTCCTTCTGTGTTCAGTCATGTCCTGCATATCTCGAGGTCTGTTACACCTATAAAGAACGGCACTCGCGTGTTGAAGACATTCATGAATGACTATCGAGATCACCGCCACAGAATTCAAATTCTCTGAAAACCAGTGAAGGACTTCTCTACGATACCTCTGGATCCATCGCCACCGCAAGAAAACCCTCAAATCGACAACCCCACTCCACTGCAGACAATTTCTACAACACCACAAGCTCCTCTCCTGCCCTTACCGGTCGAACGACCATTCATCTCCGGGTCAAGTTCAAGCAGCCCAATCCATTCGACGAAATTTATGGTCCTCTCCTCAGCTCTCAACTTCTCATTGCCTCCTCAGCATCCATAGGTTTGACACCTTGTCGACAATGAAACCGAATATTAGCACGACACCTGGACTGCTGCCAGCTTCATTTATCCCGCGGTTGTTGCTATGTGCTGCATAGAAATACGTCGATTGTGAAAACAAGAGAAAAAGGAAAATTAGTTTATCGTGTAATGTATTAGAATACGCTTAAGTTAACGAGGGAGCGTAAAGAACAGCTATGAAGTTCAACAAAGAATTAGATGAAATTAAGATTAATGGTTAACGTGTAGTTTCACAAGTGCAAACGTAACTACTTGTTTTATTCTCTCTTACCCTTTGTCTACTGGATCATATTGCGAAACTGCTCTAGATTCTTTTTCTCCAGCAATAGTTCGTATTTATGTATAATATAAACCTAAGGATTGAATGATTTCTCAATCCTAAATTACTCTTTGAAGTGGAACCGAAGAGAATATCTTTCCTCACGGCCTTGTACAATGAAGGAAAGAGAGGTGCAGTGTAAATTTAAATATACAATCTTATTAGTTTTTTACTGGGGTGGAGTGAAAATTTTAATCCTCATGGTCTTGTACATTTTAATCCTCAAGGTCTTACTGGTTTTTTTACTGTGGTGCAGTGAAGTCCAAGCCTGGTTTCGTGAATATGTCAAAGTCAAATGACAAATTATAGTCTAAATTTAAATATCTAAATTTAAAGTGCTAAATTTAAATTAATATATTTAAAAAATCTAACTTAAACTTCTCTTAGGTAAACGAAACACATGGCCGAAAGACAAAAAAATAAAAAAAAATAGCTTCTGGAAATCAAAAAAATCCATAAGCGCAGTGACTATACTTGAAACCTATCGAACTATAAGTGAAGTTTTATTTACAAATGAAGTCAATCATTGAGACATTAATTAGAACTAATTCTTCTTTAAAAGTTAGCTCGTAAATTACATCTCATGTGGACGTGGAATCGAAGAGAATAGAATGTATAAGAATGAAAAGCTATGTGATTGTGGTTCTCGCACCATAAAGAATAAAAGAAAAATCAAGTCTGTATTGAGTTTTCTTTACAAGGAGGAAATCTAATGATTGATATAAATATTATAAATTTTCAAATATTATATAAAACTCATGGTTTATCAAATATTTTGTCTGATTATCGACTTAGGAAGATAATGTTTCATATACATAAAACCATTCCGAAAAAGAGAAACTTTATTGTTCCAGAATTCTTTACGTAACTACTAACCTTTATTGTTACTGAAAAGAGCGATATAATGTGCAACTAATAACCTTTAGGAATACTATAGGATTATAGTATAAAGAGAAGGGAAAATTGCGTAAGGACCGGACTGTACTCTTAAGTGCACTATATCTGTACTTCCCATTTAACCCTCACAACAATGGAGAAAATGACTAATCAGATTGGTAGTTCATGCTTAATTTTATAGTCAAGAGAGTGAAATGTTTTTTAATATAAACCCTATTTTCAACACTCTGGATAATAGTAGAGATTTGATATTAATCTTCACCGAATACATTTTCTTAATGATAATTCTTATATACTCTGATTGTAATGCATCCAGGCTAATGTATATGCATTCACACGAATAAGTTTTCTATTTATTTCACGAACTCTCGTACATGTCTTTTATCACTTGCATCAAGAAGGCGAGACTGATCATTAATTCATAGAATACTGTATTATTATTTCAGTTATGAATGTTATGTTTTGTCATAGAGAAAGTATTTTTGTAAACAAAAGGAAATGAAAAACGTATGATGGTTCTCAAATTAAAAAGGAACGAGGTGAATGCATCTCGAGAAGCAAAGAAACTAAGGAGTAAAACACGCTTGGCCAGGTGTAAGAGAATATGTTAAGTAATATTACATAGAAAAGTGTATAACAAATTCAAGAATAATACCGAAGGTGCGTTGAAGCACAAAAGTGATAAGCTTAGTGCCGAAATAACATAATATCTAGAGAAGTATTCACCAGACGTAAAATCAGCTATGTAATATATGAAAAACTATATCTTGTAGACAATTATGTAAAATGTGGAAGCTTGTCTCCAACAATGTAGAAACAAACTCTGAGGTTCGCGCACAAAAAGTTGTAACCTCAATGTCTGAACGAGAACTTTCTTT
The DNA here is from genome assembly GCA_036924285.1 of Asterella californica. NCBI lineage: Eukaryota > Viridiplantae > Streptophyta > Marchantiopsida > Marchantiales > Aytoniaceae > Asterella > Asterella californica. Next base: position 6,692,655 of record JAYKYS010000019.1, read on the forward strand.
CTTGTGCAAATACACTATCACTCACCACAATATTTTTGGTATCTTGCTTGCATTCATCTAAGGTGGTGGTACTAGCTTCAAGCATCTTCACCTCCAGTTTCTTTATCTAAACTCTAAACCCTAAACTGAATATCGGTATCTCGAGTGGTCTTCTAAGAGAAAGATCGGGGGTTAAATCTCTTGTTGGTGCGTTTAGAGCTGCATGCATTACAAACAGTTAATGAAGCTTCTGGTTCGAGTCTCGCTGTGATAGACTCACATGGACAGTCCATGGTCCGCAAAATAACAAATAATAACATTTATTATTTATCATTTTATTACTAATCATTGTTGTTTGCAACTCTTCGACTGATGAGTATACTATGTTGAGTTCCAGTTGCATGGAGGTCATCTTCATCTTGGCCTCCTTTAGCTGCTTGTGCAACGTTAACTGCTTTCTCACTTTGTTGCCAACTCGGCCATCTTCTCCGAGTCTTCGCACGCTGTTCCCTATCCAGAATTATCTTGATTGCATCCAGCTTCTCCTTCGCATCCTCCAGTCGTTGTTGTAATTAGGTACCCTGGAGTGTTGAGATCTTTCTCCCTCTCATGGTACCTTCAAATGTCTCCTCTTGTTGTTGGATTCGGTTGGTCTTGTTGACCGATCTATCTCAAGTCCTCTATGAGGTTCAGTCGGTTGACACCCTCTTGTTTAAAATAATTCTTCAAACATTGGGGTTCTGTCAGCCTCTGATCCATCGACTGGTGTTGACAAATGATATGGTTGCATGCATCTGCACCACTAGACGAATTAATAGGTGATTTGATGATACACAATAACAATCACATACGATAAAAAGAAGTGACAAAATTTCTTGGGTCTAGACTATGCGCGTGTGCTTAAGAGAGGTGCTTCTCGAAGCACTTATAATATCAAAACAATTACTTTTCTCGGTTAAAGTTTTGGATTTTTGTATCATAAACTACGAGATTTTCGCCAATTTTCTGGATCCAGATGGGATGGAGATGTTGGTCACTTTCGTCGGTTTGCCAACTCGAGTAGATGTGGAGAAATATCACTTGTGGAGAGTACACGGAGTTTTGTTGCGCTGAAGTGACATTTGGTTTCACTTCTGGTGACAAAATTACGTAGAAGTGATATCACTTTTTGAAACGATTCGAGTAAATAAATTGAGCTTTTCTTTCAGAGAGTTACACTTGTTGTGCAATCTTTACACCTATGATGTCCTCCACCACCAAGATCTCGACTTCCAGCGTCAAATACCGATGCAAGATATGATAAAGCTATTCTCTATCCGTCCAATCTTGCTATGTTCCACCCTGAAACTCTAAAAAGAAAAATCCTCGAACATATTACTCCTACTCCCTATAGATACACAAAGTTCATTTGAGAATATCCCAAACGCACATAATGCGACATGCTAAGCAAATTCGATAACGTTCCTATCCATCTCACTGGAGGAGAACCCTTAAACCCTTAACTCAATTGAATGATAGAAGGTTAAAGCCGCAGACGACACGTAAGCCTCCTTCACGTATGTAGAAGAAACTCCCTATCTTATGTGATATACTTTGTTTCTACGGACACCATTTTGAGTTTGTAATTCCTAGTAACATTCCCTGACGTTTCGTAAGTACACAGGCACCTCTTGCTTTAGTCACATTTGATGGTGACGGCCGCACCCAAGAAGGTAGACGATAGATAACTACTTACCCTAAAAAACATCGAACAGTGCATCCCACAGAGATCCTGTTTCATACTTGTTCCGTCTTTTCTCTTAACAGCATCCATCATCGGTTACTCTCAGTCAGTTGAGCTGAAAATAAGAAGAATGAAATCGACCAGCGACAGAATACACAATCGACATGCCGATTCTGTATTCTGCAACAGCCAAATTGTGTAATAGCCACGCTGATTATAATGAAATGTAAATGTATGTGTAGTATATCAAAGTCCAGTTCGGACTCATCAGGCAAACCACAAAACCAGCCGCCAGTTATCCCCTCAACTATCCCCTTGTGGGAATATCCATGTCCTCGTCAAGTATCCTCATCCAAACCCTTAAAGATACTTGGAGAATTCATCACCGACAAAATGTGTTTCGAACTTACTGTTGTATACCGATATATGTGGATACCAGTGAATTGCACGGACCACCCACATACAACTAAGCTACCTCGTGAATGTTAAACCAGAGAAGTACAGTGCAAGAAAAAAGAAGAGTTGAACGCATGCTAAAATTCTCACTTCTTTTCAAGATAGTTTCTAACCCCGGGATGATGTTCGGAATCCTAGTTGTAACATCTTTGGTACCACCATCCATATGAGCAGCAACGTGAGTTCTCTAGTTTACAAGCATGCAAAATTTACATCAATAATAAATTCTCTACGCTTCTAAAGTGTCACTTGGAGCATCTGGACCGGGCGGTACACCTCCCAGAAAGTTTTTGCTTGCCACCTTGGATTCTTCTGTTGCCCTGCAAAACGAGCAACATCCAATCAACATATCAAGCTTCAAATGGTCTTAGTATCCTCCCGTAACAACGCCGACTACAGTTATTAACTTGACAGCCATTAGGTGAGACACATTGGCACCAAGTTGTGTAGGTGTCACATGCCCTCATCGCAGGTTACATCCATACACCAGAAGGATGGAAACACGCACTATCATGATGGGCACTATTTCTAACAGTACTACCTACCAGGAGTATAACCTAGCTACTTGTACTCACTTATCGTTGAGGGGAACACCGGGAACGATGTTGCAACAACATCCCGCACATCGACGTCTAGATTGCGGTCGACTACAAAACTCTATCAAAGAGCCATATCAGACTAAAGCTCTATTGCAAGAGCAAGTTTTTGGATTATCTGATCTCACCTTTTATCTACAAGAACGATAGAGCGCATTTCACAATTCTGGAAACTGCGGTAAAATGCCAAACATGCCACACATGCCAAAACGCGCGTAAGCCGAAGGATATACGGTTAGAATTGTGCCAAACGATTTTGACACATACCACGATAACGATCTGGCATCGACAAGAAAACCCCAAATCAAGAAGAAAGGCGGTACAAGGAGAAAACCGCTCAGCCCCTAGTATGATGCAGGCCACCTACTATTTATGCAGTCCTGTCTGAACTTGAGTTGAACAGTCATCACCAAAGGTTCCCATCAAATGCCAGAGGAAACTGCTATGCGAAACAACAGCCATTTCCGTCTCTTTCCTCTTCAGCAACCTGTGAGCGTTCGTGGAGAAAGCAAATTGAAGCAGAAACAATTGTGTTAGGCAGCAAGTAACATACTGGGTGCAAAGTTCCTTTTGAACTGCTGACGAGGAGTGGTCATCATATAAACCCTTCGTCAACTGAAATAAGAAGCCGCTATGGGACACAACAGCAATATCCGTCTCTTCTCTTTTCAAGATCCTGTAGTGCATTGGATCAGTCATAAATGAGCGCATAAATCTCGGGCTCATACTCATTCATCTGACGGTAGCGCATATTGAGCACTTCTCGCACTCATTTATGGATCAGTACTACCAAGTCTTCAGAAAGGGGATAAAGAACCCAGATATGATGTGTTTCCGCGGGTTTGTAAGAAAAGTCTCGATATTCGCCTTCTCGACTGCCGGTGAAAATCCACGCTACCGGTGAAAATTATGATCAAACATACAGAAATTATAAAAAAATGAGTGAATACCATTATCAGAAATTCGTCACAGCACTTGTATTCTGACTCTATCAACCAAGTTTTGAATTCCCACGCACCATTCCACGAACTTTCTGACTCGTCCAAACAATTGCTCGGTGGATTCCCTCTCTGTTGGGCTCCACAGGACATCTTCCTCATCTTCGACCTTCAATAAGCAAAATTAGAGCGACTTCAATGATCAGACTACGTCAAAAGAAGAAGAAGGAAACGAGAGACAGTCCAAGACGACATGAAACATGCAATGTTCATCTGAATTCTCTTCATCCTGAGTTGAAGTTCTTAATGAACATCAGGATCTGATTTAAATATGAAAGCTGATTATAGAAGGTCACGAACTTGTGAGATGCAGAAACGAAATTGCCATAAAAACGGATGAAGGAGAAGTGTACATCGGAGAAATCAATGGCCGGGAAAAGCGATTTGTATGTTGTGATTGACTGCCGTTTGTCACAAGGATGAAGACCCTGCAAGGCAATCAATTGAATTATTGCGCTGAATTGTTGACACTGACGTTCTAAGGCCAACCGCGCAAGAACGATACCTCCACCAAATTACTAATCTCGACATTAGAGAGAGGCTACTACTCAATGATGATCTCATGAAATTACGAACCAGAAGTCACACAACATCCGGGTCCCTGAACCGATAGCATCTATATATAAAGACAGAAGGATGTTAGCTTACTGATCACTTGTTCATGTTTTGGATACAGGAAGCCCCTGGATCCTATTGCGAAATTGCTCCTGAAGCATGTGTACGAGTGCAACTTGGAAGAGCAATAATCTGCTATGAATTACGCATGCAACGAAGCTTTCAACATTATAGAAGACCCCAGATCCTTAATCCCTCCTTAACACAAGGGCCGTCACAGAGACATACCATATGTTCTCTGCACCACTCCACGGCCAAAAATGGAGGAGCACCAGCACTGGAAACAGCTTTATGTTTCTCCATCCCTACTCCATCGGCCATAAGTGGAGTTTCGGTACTGTTCCCGTTTAAGATGTCCTCACCACCAAAAGCTCCTACAGCTGTCTGCATTGTTCTGTGTGACGGAACACAACAGGAGCTTCGGTGTAAACTACACAAAACGTATCTATAAAACATGTCGCAGTTGATACAATATACTGTCTACACTGACAATTCGAGGTAAACACAAGGAGGTTGAAGAGTAAAGAGTTACCTGGTTAGGGGTGAGACCACGACCAACTGAAGCGAACCCGCAATGCCATTTGATCTCACGTGGTTGCGCAATGCTCGAACCTGGATCGATAAAAGCATATAGGGGAATCAGGAAACAACAAATAAAACATATGGTAATCATGCGAATAATCGAATGCGAAGAAGAACTTAGGCTGCGACATTACAATCCTCAAAAACTGCACCACCGGTAGAACAAAAGTTTCACCTGTTCCCATCCCGTGGCAGTCAAACTGGCATCAAAAAATTCAGGTGACATGTAGGCTGCTCGATCCTTTTCTCCAGCCACATTGTGAAAGCCCTGCCCATGCCTGACCTGCAAAGGATAACCGGACAGGCAACCATAATCCATAGTCATAGATCTGGTGAATGCTGAGCACAAACCCTGATTTACATAACACTGTACTGCCTGAACGTGAAATTTAATCAATCCTCGCAGTGAATCGTCATGATGAAGCACATCTTACCAGATGTATGATCTTGCACCGTTGCAAGGGGTAAGCTCCTGCACCAGATACTTCTCCCGTCATCTCGTTCACTACTTAAACGACATAGAAACCACGATACTAAGTCAGGAAGTGCGGATATATTTCGTCAAAGGTATCGGTAAGTGGACTTAAAGTCCTCCCACCGATAGCAAGCTTTAAAAGCTTTCCACACTTTGACATGACATTCTAATAAAGCAAACATGTACAAGTGGTGCAATGTACAGGATATCTTGTCTAAAAAGATTTTAGTAGTATGAGATAAACCTTACGGAACAGCCGTTGGGGAGAGCACACCATGTTCAAAGTCTAATGTTTTAAGTTCACAGTTCGAACATTAACTAGTGCTCCACTACTACGAATGGATTATATTCCGGTCTAAGTTGTTGGCAGCGCGAGCAAGAACTATCCGCATACACTGGTTCACAACTAGGAATTCTAATTGTGGCAGTATACATCAAAAGAAGCGGCCGACAAGTCCTTTACCAAATCAGCTTCATGACCATCCACAGATGATACGCGGTAAGAAGCTGAATACTTCAGAGGAGCAAAGAGTGCCTCGATGACGCTAATGCAGGTCCTATAGGGGCCTACATAGTCCTTGTTGAGCAAGCAAAGACCTGGAAGTCAGAGACAGCGAGGACCTTGAAGGAAACCACAGGCAGTAGCAACTGTGTCCTCGCGTCACATTTATAATTCTACCTTAACAAGATCACCACTCAGTTCCATATCTAAAGCACTGATTATTGTTTGGCAGAAAAATGGTATTAGTTTGGGCCTACCTTGCTCAACTACCCAAGGCTGGCATCCTTTTATTATCTTTAATACTGCCAATCTAAGAACGTCATAATTTTTCTCGTGGAAAATCAATCAGCTGATGAAAATTAATTAGTATTTACAATTAGGATCTTGTGCAACCTTAGAACTTTCGAACTCCAAGAAAGGAACTCACAATAGAATAACCTTTCACCACTGCCAATTTGCGTTACGTTTGGTTTCACTTATGAGGAACGACATCGTCCGTGAATTTATAAACCTAAAATACTGAACAAGAGCGACAGTCGATCAGCGTCCTGTTCACTCTTCTCCCATCATCCTTTAGCTAAACGTTGCACACCCACATACTCGAAACGTGGGAAATTCAGGACGATAAATTCGACCGCACTCGCTGCCAGTCGATTTCTCTCGTCTCTCGTATGATCAACAACTAACAGAATAACCACTACAAATGAATGAAAGATTTTCTGCTGGACATCGTCTACATATTTCAACTCGTGTGTGCCAACTCATGAGAGTCCGCAAATTCCGCGTGTTCGGGACGACAACAGTAAAAGAGCCAAAGGATTCACCTCTTCTGGCATGGCCACCAATGAGGAAAAACATACACACAGGTCCAACGAGATCCCGCAATCGTACCTTCTCGAACGGAACAGCGGACTCGTAAACTGTTCGTGTTCAACGTTGAAAATCTGCTCCAACTGCAGTGATCAGACGGGAGAGAAGGGATAACAATCAATCGTCCAAGAGCGAAGCCCGACGAAGGTGGAAAAAAAGTCGGTCTGATCGGTATGAAGCAGGGGGTCCAATTTTGCAGCAAAGCCTGCAGGGCCTCGCTAGTGGGCATCGCGGGTATAAGGAGGAATTTGCCGCATATTACACTTGGAAAGGAAGGGCAGGAGTGCTCAGTCAGTCATCGGCGCGTCGCACCTTTCCTTTTAGTCCCCGCCACTCCGCTGCCCTTCTCCAGATGTATTCAGTACCGCAAATCTTCAGTCTCGGAGATCCTCCAGATTCCAGGATTCGTCAGTTTCAGCTACCCACGTGTCTGAGGAGTCCCTACTAGCATCTACGATTGGAATATGCTCGTCCGCCATGCTGTAAGCCCTGGTACGCTGCAGCACCTCAACGGATAGACAACAGTCCGAGACTGGGTCCGGCGACCGGTCCACGCTTCGCGTGCCAGACTGATGGCAGTTGAAAGTCTTGAATTAGTATGTTCTCTGAAGTTTGTACAGAAATTGGCTTGATCATACCCCCAGTAGGTTCCGTGAGCTTGATCATATCTCTCTTAACGTTTGGTTGCTTGATCATACCCCTGACGGATTATTTACAGTCGAAACAGTCTTTTCTCTTTTGGTTCCTCGTTTTAGTACTTTCAACCTCGACTAAATATCACTATAATTCAAAATATTTGATATTAAAAACGCATAAGATTATCTATATTTTTCATTTCTTTAATATTTACAGTCTGACATCTGAATAACATCACAAACTGACTGGTTTTACAAGCAATAGCCACTCAGGGGTGTGATCAAGCCAGACATCGTTGAAAGAGGTATGATCAAGCTCACAGAACCTACTGGGTGTATGATCAAGCCAATTTCTGGAAGTTTGTAGGATCTGCTTCTGCTAGCTATTACGTATGAGGTCGTCTCAAGATCGGTGGTCCACAATTCTCCTACAAGGCACGTGTAACTCTTTAATAGAGCCATCCATCTGATACGGTCGGTACTTTCAGATACTGCAAATCTAAATTGGTACAGTAGTGCTCCTATGGAAATGATCGGCTTCGAATCTCAGCAAGATTTACTTGACCGCATCCCTATACGTTTTCCGGACTTAGACCTCATCTCTTTTACTCGACCACACTTCTGACTGACCACAGCAGGTCAAAATACCACAATGCAGGTCTGAATATGAGTAGTGCATTTCAACAGTGATCCTTGTATTTGCACGAAAAATGAAATTTAAAATATCTTTATAATAGGTAAACTTGTGTGACTTTTTATTTATCTTGCGTAACTTTTTCACATAATAATAAATCTGTTGAATTTACTGTTTTAAGTCAGAGATGTAGTCAAGTAAGATAAAATTAAAAGAAATAGAGTCAAATCCGATAAACATACTAGAGATGTGGTCAAATAAATCTCTATAATTTAAAAGATGAAAAACAAAGAGCTTCGCTTGCAATGGTATTGTGAAGCTATGCGTTAGTGTTTTTTTTTTTTGGTTTTTTTATGATTCCACCTGTTAGTTCTCATTTTATTTTTTTCTGATTTTCATCACAACTCCATCCATTTATTTTATTAAACGACGAAAAGATCTCTTTTCTTTCAAAATTTTCACAATCGACGTATAGCAACAAATACACCGTACATTACATGCACAACGCCTAGTTCCGTTCAGAAACCCTAAACCCTACGGTAGCAATTCCCACACTCCATCGACACTCAACATGTCCGCATCAAAACAGATACATGACTATTTACGTAAATCGTCAGCTGAACTCACCACTCGCGAAGAGAAATGAGTGAACTGGTTTTCATATCCTGAATATGATATGGAATTTTATGGAGAAACTAGTTCAACAGTTGGAGTAGACGTTACATACCATGAACGTTCTAAAGGTTTTTGTTTGTTGGCTCTAATTCTATATAACGATTTGCATCGATATGAAACTTCACATGGAAGTAAATAAAAATAATACATTAATCGAAGTCGAGTAAAGGAACAGAGTACCGCGGAATATACGAGAGACGCCAATCAAACATTTTCGAAAAGTGTAATAAAACTAAAGATCATTATAATTATAATTATTTTATAATTATTATAATTATTAAACTCTGAAATTTTGATAATAATAAATTTTAAAATAGAGCCTATCGCTACAATGCAACAACCTTGTGTTAATGACGAGATAGACACCAACACGACTTGCACACCAGGCAGAGGATATGAATATTTATTTTTAAAGAAGTGAATTTAAACGAAGAGGTACATTAGAGAGATCACCGGAGTTGAATATCTTCAAATTATAAAAAATATTTACCGGAAAGGGCAAGTCGGAGAGGATGAGAGTGCACTTCTGAACTCCTTTTAGACGGCAAACGGAAATAATAACAAGAACTGCGACTTGGACTGCGCTTGAAGCATCAATGTTAAAAAAGCAAAAGAAGTACACTGGGTCCGCGGCGAAGCAGTAAACTACAGAACCCTAAACCCTAAATTCTTTTTGATCACTTGTGATACACTAATCTCTCCCAAAGAAGCTTTGGCTAGGCTTCATTGGTTCTGTAAGGTAATTAAGCTATATAAGCGTGAAGAACTTCCGTTATTTAAGCGAGAGAGTTTAGGCACTAAAACTCTAAACCTCTAAATTAAGTGTCATGTGAATTAAAATTTATGTTTTATGTCATCGCTACATTTATTATGAATTCGTTCCAATAATACTCTATACATTCCACCTTACACATTTACTCAGACGTTTGTACTTGTTGTTCTAGAATTAATACTTCATGCATAGCCAAATGTCACATGTTTATTCACCCTCGTTTTCTAGAATCTTGATGACAAAGTGACAGCTGAATATACTCACACTTGTAAACTAATTGTATCTATTAACATTAAGATAGTTCAGAGCTAAAGTCAATTTTTGATGAAAATTAATCTAAGACTCTAAACCTGTAAACCGAAGTGTTTGTGAATTGATGATAAACTCATTGATGTACTTAATAATCTTTAATCTTATAAGCTTCTATTAAATCTATTTTACACATTTTACTCAGAGTTCGAATAGCTGTTGTTGATCCTCACTTAAGGCGGACTTTTGTCCCGTCGGAAAAGCCCACGCCAACTGGCACCTCGGGTCGAGCGGTAGACCAGCTCACGCCGTTTTGCACCGACCGGGGCGTACACGAGGTTTCGAGGGCTCGGGGCTAACCAGCATTTTTTGTATTTTCAACCGGTTGAAATTCTGAAAAGTCGGGTTGAAATGAGGCTCAACCGGATAATTTGTAGGTTAAAATTTTACAAAACGACAAGTTAATCGTTAAGAAAACCGAGAAAATTAATAAATGACTGAAAAGAACCAGTTTCATTTATTACCGTCGGATAATTACCGGTTACCGAAATTTTTTGCCCCGAGTGCTAGAGGTTTCCATTCGCTTCTCTCCCAGCAATTTCAAGCACTTTTTAACTATCTTGTCAAAGGTGCTTTTGCTGCAAGGCGTCCGGTGTTAGCTGTAGATAGCAGGTAAACAGACAATAAGTATAATGTTGTGGGCTGGAGCACGTGGCGTAGTAAAACCACTCTGGCCGAAGAAAGAAAAGATGAGGTAACGTCTATTATCTACGGAGTAGCTAATTTCATGTGACATTGTCACATGGTATCCTCCGTTACATTCTGACCAGTCTGTACCTCCAACCATTTTGTGTGCTCCTCCGGTTCGAGGATTTTGCAGTCTGAGTTTTCCAGCCACGTGGGTGTGGTGGGTAAACTGAACTCCCATGGAGATGGCCACTGATTTGGCCAGAATGATCCGAATTTTATTTGTGAGACAAAATTTAAGATGAGGAGTTAGGAGTGTCTCTCTTGTCTTAGAAACTCATACGTATTTTTGGATGCAAAGGTATAGATATGATTTCTTCAGAATTAAAAGAATATTACAAAAATGCATGTGTGGCTTCTGAAAATATTAAAGTATTCACATAGCTATATTTTCTTATATTTATTTATATATTTCTGTTCAATCTGATTTCAAGTGCAGTCCATTTAGTTCAGTGAGGAGCTCAATCTTGCCAAGTTTCAACTCGAGATCTGGTCGAGAGAATTCAGTGATCCGAGTTAAAGTTCGACCAAATTTTTATCATAGGAAGTTGTCCTCCCGAGTGAACGTTCGGAGTTTTGAGTGTATGGGAGTGAGCATTAGGTCCAGCCAAGACCATACAAGCAAAGAGACGTTGCGCGGTGCTCGTATGAGTCATCTTTCACTCTGTTAAGAGTTTCAAAGGAGTTTTGGAGGAGCTTCGAAGCTGTGATTGACTTGTGTTTCGATTATGAGCTGTTTGTTTGTATTGCCTGTCGTGGTGTGGGTGTAGGTTGCGCAGCGATTGAAGAAGCACAACCGTTTTTGACAAATTTCTGATATTTTTCGTGCCTAAGATCAAGAGATGCGCCCGAGAGAGCATACATGGAGAGAAAATTAAGATGGATAGCTAAGAGTATCCATCTTGTCTTAAGGAACCCGTACGTATTTTCGAAGTTGATCGGTTTAGCAAACTAGCGAAGTTTGCTCCGACTTTGGACACTGCAACAGCGTTCACGATTTCTCGGTTGTTCCTTGATACTTGGTGGCGTTCACATGGACTACCTCGGAGTATTATTTCAGATAGAGACTCTAAGTTCACAAGTGCCGTTTGAAAACACTTGTTCTAAAAATTGGGGACTAAATTAAAATTTAGTACTGCCTTTCATCCGAAAACAGATGGGCAAACGGAACGAGTTAACTCGGTTCTGAATCAATACTTGAGGAATTATGTGAGCGCGGATCAAAGTGATTGGGCGGAGTGGCTCAGTCTTGCGGAGTATTGCTACAATTCCACGAAGCATTCGCCAACCGGTGAATCGCCTTTCTTGCTGGCTTACGGACGTGAGCCAGAAGGACTTCTTGACTTGACTCTTGCAGGGAGTTCTACATCGGCACGACCAAGAACACGGCAAACATCAGCTGAAGAGTTGGTGGCGACAATGCAGCGGCGCGAGGAGCAAGTAAAGAAGAACCTCGAGAAGGCACAGCAACGATACACGAAGCAGGTAAACAAGCATCGGCGGCAAGTGAAGTTTCAAGTGGGCGAAGAAGTATGGTTAAGTACGAAGAACTTCACACTTCCGAAGGAAATATCGGCGAAGTTTTTATCGAAGTTCGCTGGACCTTTTGTCATTGTCAAGAATCCGCAAGAAGATGTCTATACATTAGACCTTCCTCGCGAGTGGCAGTTGCATCCGACTTTCCATGTTTCTTTATTAAAGAAATACTTCAAGGACGATTTGCGACCGGATCGCAAACAGGTTCTCAGGCCTCAACCTGATGTCGTGCAAGGCGAAGCAGAATATGAGGTGGAGTCCATTTTGCGATCTCGGTAGTAGAGTTCGAAGAAGACAGGAATGCAGCTTTGGAGAAGACGTACGAAGTACAAGCGCAACGTAAGGTGAACTATGATGGCAAGCTGAAGAAGGTGACCGTCATAGATGGGGACTTGGTTCTTCTCTATGACAATCGACATCTTAAGTTCCGTGGGAAACTTCATCTTCGTCGGTGTCGGAGCGAGAGTCTTTCTTGGGGAGGGCGGACCTCCTGACTGTGATCGATCAAAGAAGAGACCAGAAGAGAAAGACAAGTAGTCGCTGACGATGAGATCTCCAAAACCCCGCTTCTTGCGTCCACCAATTACAAAAACAAACACTCAAACACACCTTGGGTACACAGATAGGTCTCTCAAAATTCAATTAACTTTATTTCAGTGTCGGCTGCACCATCAATTTCTCCAACTATACAGAAAATCTCCCTCTTCTTCTCCTGCGTACCTCTCTCTGCCGTCAAGCCAAAAGTCTACCCAGTACGTCTCAATCCGGACCTAATAGAGAAATTCAGGCCCCTGAATCTTATTCCTCTCCTTGCCCAAGTGAAACTCTCGGAAATCTGATCCAACGTCGATAAAAAGTCCTCTGTAGATTTTCAAACGATCTCTCTCAATAGAACTATCTCCTGAGAGTAATTTCTCCCCAGAACAGTTTATTTAAACAACGTCCAAGCCTAAAACTCCTACCTCTCTCTCTTACGATGCTCTCCCAATTCAATCTGTGAGCAATTTGATCTTCTCCAGCCTCCTAGCTTCTCCTGCGTGTCCTCAACCCCCAAATCTCTAATCCTCTTCCTTCCGCTTCAGTTCCCTCAGAAAAATCCCTTGAAAAAGTGTCCCCGATCCCAAGCCGCCGTAGGTATTTAACCTAAAAGTTAAGGCCTCAGCTTAAGCTGCCCCCTTGCTGTCCTTATAAGTGCACTCACTTATCAGAAGCAGGGCCCTAGCTTAAGCTGCCCCCCTGCTGTCCTTATGCGTACAGAGCTTTATTTACAAAGTTGTCCCCTTTTTAAAACAAGTTTCACAGTTGTCTCACAAACTCTACCCCTTCACTAATAAAGATTCTCATAACCTCATTTCCCATCTTAAGCTGACTCCCACAAGAAACAAAAGTTTCTTGTGCTCATTGATGTCATCTTGATGCCATCCTTAATATACTACAAGCCATCCAATGTAGGCCGAAGCCCCAACACTTATGAGGCTGCCCCACAGGGCTTACAGCCCTCCCATATGTGCACCAGGTATCTCTCATAATATATTCAGGATGGCATGCGGAGGCTTAGGCCAGGAAGCTCACGATTAAGGGAGATACCGGTCTCCCTCCCTAGATATGCAAGACGTGGCTGCATATCCAACATAGACTCTCTTCCGGGAGGCCAACATGCCAGAATAGGAACCAGAGGCCAAGAGGGATTGATCCTGAGACCACTTCCCTCCTAGGCAGGCGCCCTATCACTGGGATGGCCTTTGGTTCCGTTCAAAAAGCTTTTACAGTCTGTACATATGCTTTACTAAGGAAATCTTCCTATAAAGTCCTTACTAGCTTTCTCTAAGCTAACTTCTCTATACAACTTCGTTTTAAACGAGTAAAGAGTCAAAACTATAGTACTTGTGAACACCTACACACCTACGCAATCAGATTTTGAGTTCGAGTCACGAGTCAGAATCGACAGATTTCCCTCTTTCGTATATTTCTCAGTTTAAAACACGTGCTAACTATTACTTAAAGCACTTTCTGTTAAAACTGGAAGCACGAAGTCGCTCTCCTCGTCGAGCTCTGCATTCTGGTGTCTTTCGACTCCTTTAGGTGATATTCCAACTCAAGCTAGGGGGCAGCTTGTCAAGCACCACCCCAGCTTAGCTCCTGCCCAGCTTGATAAGCTACATGGCAGCTTCTTTTACACAACAAAGAAAAGATCTCTTTGCAACTAGTTTTCATTGTACAGACCCATGTACAACACGACATTCACCTCCAACCCTGCACATCCTCTGGTATGTGCCAATCCGTCATCGATCGTCGTGGTCCTCCAAATCGTCTTCGCTCTCCTCGACCGTCTCAAAAAGATCTTCATTTGCTCCTGTCTGCTCTGTACTTAAGAACTCAGCTAGCTCCACAGTCTCCCCTCTCTTTTTGAATAGCTTCACTCGTTTTCCAGCAACTGGAAGTCTTAAATGCGTGCCATCTAGCTCTTGCAAGGAATAAGTAGCATTCTGATGTACATCTGAGACAAGGTACGAGCCAAACCACCTTCTCGAAAACTTTCGAACTGTAGAGTGGTGGTTCTCCAATGTGCTGTCGTATACCAACACCCAGTCCCCAACTTGTATCAGTTTTGGCCGAAGTCTATGAGTCTTATCAAACCTCTCCTTGTTCCCAAGTCGAGCCGCCTTCAGCCGTAGCTGCGCTTTAGTAAATTCCTCCTCTCTACATTCTAGCTGTCTGATTCATAGTGAGAGAAGTTGCACACGGTCCACATTGTCCTCCCATGGCAAGGTAGCCCAGGTAGGAAAATCTTCTTCTGCTGGCATCATCGGTTTCTGCCCTAACATCAACTCAACAGGCATGTACCCTGTAGTAGAACAATGAGTTGTTCTATCTGCCCATAAAGCAAAAGAGAGTAACCTGGGCCACTCTCTATGCTTACCGTCACATGCTTTCACCAAAGCCTGAAATATTGATGGATGTCCTCGCTCGCTCTTGCCAATCCCCTCTGGATTCATCGCTGTAGTAAGCTTGAGCTTCACACCATATCGAGCAAAAAACTCTTTTGCTTCTGTACCACGTAGTTCTCCTCTATCTGCCCGTAGCCTTCCTACAGACCCATATCTACAGATAATATCCTCAAGAACAAACTTACATATCTCTTCTGTGGTCTTCGTCCTCAAAGCTCGTCCTTCTACAAAGTTGGAGAGATCCTCACGAGCTAAAACTAAATATCGCATGCCCCATAACCCCAGAGGCATTACCACCAAGTCGAGAACCCATTGGAAGTGAATGCAAGGCGGATAAGTTCGCACAAGATCGTCCCTATACCGGATCTTTGAGTAGGTTGACAATGTAGGCAAGAACTGACGTAGTTCACCACATCTTGATACAGACCTTTCCACCAATACCTTTCTTTCAACTTGACGTAGGTAGCCCAAATCCCTCGGCCCACAAAGTATCATGGAACTCCTTCATTAGTTGTTGCTTAGTCTGCAGATCGTCCACTATTCGTATGAACATTCCATCTCTCCTCTGCGGCCGTCTCCAAAGATACCCATCACGTAGAAGGTAGTTCTAAGCTTGTTTCTTTATCTCTCTGAATTCTACTTTGCTCCACCTCTCTTGCCTCTCCAACAAGCTCAGATAATACCCTACGTCACGAAGTCTACCTGTGTAAAGCTCCTCTCTAAACATCAACGGCTCCAAGTTTGTAGCTCGTCGATTAACCTGACACTGAGCATCCTTTCTCTCTTCTTCCTCAGCTTCTGAAATCATGACATCCTCATCCACAAATCGAGCCCTTGACAACATATCTGCGACCATATTCTCCTTTCTTTTTATATACTTCAACTCTGGATTCAAGCTTCCAATATAGACAATCCAACGTAACATTGCTATGTATGACATGGTACAGTTGGATATCATGCCTAGTAGAGGTAGACAATCCGTTTCTAGGACTACATGAGCACCAATCAGAAACTCACGATCTGTCTTCATTGCTGTCACCGCTCCTCACAACTCACGCTTCACTTGAGGATAGTCTCGTTGCCTGTCTGTCAAGATCCTAGCTCCAAATCTAGAGGTAAGCCGCATACCATCCGCATCATCTTGACCTATCGCCCAACCAATCGCCTTTGGACTAGTATCTACTGTGACAATGACAGGTCTCTCACACCCGTAGTCTACTCTTCTCAGAACAGGAGGAGACTGTAGAGTCTCCTTCAACCTATTCATAGCTTCTCGATGGACTGAGGTCCATATAAACCGCTTATCCTTCCTCAATAATGCATACAAAGGCTCAGCAACATGAGTATAATGAGGAATGGATAAACGATAAAATACGCAAGTACCTAGAAAACATCGAACCTTTGTGATATTCCTACAGTCTGCCATCTATGGCTTCAACCTTCTCCGGGTTTTGGTCGCCTTCCAAAAGCACCACACAGATGTCCAACCACTAAAATCTCAGACACACCAAACTTGGACTTAGCTCCTGAAAGGATGAGATGTACGTCCTCCAAATGAGTCAAGATATGTTCTACATCCTTGATATGGTCCGCAACAAACCTTCTACACCCATTCGCAAGTAATGCTTCATCCTTGTCTTCAACCGCGCAACCCTTTATAAGAATATCATCTACAAATGGAATGGTAACATCAGGCACAAACTCTCTTAGTACCTTATGCATCGCATTTTGCATATGAGCCACCGAGTTCGTCGCTCCTTGTGGAAGAGTACACATCCGCATCAATCCCAAGGGTGTACAAATAGTAGTTAAATCTCTACTCTCCACAGCCAGCTGAAACTGATCATAACCAGAATATAGATCTCCTATCGAATAGATAGCTCTCCCTACAAATGCCTCTGCTACCTCTTCAATCACAGGACCCGTCCCAACGTTACGAATGGTTACGTTATTCGCAGGCTGTAGGTCTTGAATAAAATGCAAAGCTCCTGACTTCTTGGGTACAGTGAACCACCTGCTAGAATATGGCCCCATAGATGGCTCAAGTATCCCCATCTGTACCTTCTCCTTCAACAACTCGATGAGTTTAGGCAACAAAGCACGAGGAACTGGGATTGGTTTCAGGTCCCAAGGCACATGAGGGATTGTGAATATAACCATAGGCGCTATAATCGTTGGGTCCACACAACCTATCTCCTCTGCTGAAAAAGAGAATGCTTTACCATGCTTCACTATCATCTGTTCAAACACTGTCTTCTCAACCTCAGTCAAGAAATCACCCTCTCCTATCTGGAGCTCCTTCAATGTCTCCTCAGTAAACTGGTGCCCTACTCGTCTATGATCACGCAATATAAGCTCAGTCCCTCCTACTGTACTTGCTGCTGGGAGTTAGCAGGTAGTTGAGCTACTACCGGTCTTACCTTTCTCAGTACAGATTTGTACTTCGCATGGACGTCTGCTTCATGAGGGAGTGCACACCAACAACTTGCTTCTCTCCCCTCATTATTCTGCATCGGATGAGGAAAGAACTGCACGTATGTAGCAATCTCCTCATATATGCGTCGAGAGTGGATAGAGATCACCGCCACACTATTTTTCCCTTCCATCAATCTACTCACATTGTCTAACCAACCAACAATTGATTGTAGAGACATAAATTCTTCAAACAAGCCAGAAACCACTTCGTCTTCAGGTAGAACTCCTACATGTCACAACTCTGATACCTGTTTCGCCATCCATCTTTTTGTATTTTTCTCCATATCTTCAACTCTTGTAAATCGACTCCACCCATCTGCCTCAAACATCAGCAATCCAGACTGCCAACTCTGTACACTACACCTGTCTCCAGACCTTTGTACATGTCTCGCTTCCAACTCTAACGGGACCTCAACAGCAGGTTCTACACTCCTGCCTTCCCGCTCTATAGGAGTGGACTGCGAAAACCCTTACATCTCTTCGTCTGAGAATCTCTAAGGGTTTGTCGGTTCCGCTCATATCTTGAACGAACCGTCAAAAACTGTACTGAGTACTTATCATCAGGACTCCGAACTCTGACATAATGAGATCCATCATTCATCACCTTTGTCTCCATTCGAACATCGGTGATGTATGGTTGGCCCAGTATGACAGGATAGGAGGCAGACGATTGTACAAAGAAATGCTGATCAACCAAGCAGACGATTGTACAAAGAAATGCTGATCAACCTCTACATCTCCAATCCTTACACGCATATTGGGACAGGCTCCGTATAACTCACCCACACTGGTTATTTGCAGCTCGAAGCACCCAACCATGATTCCTTTCGATTGGCCACTGTCCCTTCTCATACACCTCCTTGGAAATGATGTTGATCTCCGACCCGTGATCCACAAGTGCAGGTACTGGCTCAGAAAGCCCCCCAAGTCGAACCTGCGTCTCAGTTGTCGCTCTTGCCCAGTGCTTTTCCTTGAAATCGCTGTCTGCGCTTAACCTATCCTCCTCAAACTCTTCATCTTCGATCTCAATAACAGCAGGACCAGCAACCCATACTTCATATTCATCATCTCTGAATCCATCAACACCAATAGCATCTACCACACCAACCATCTGACTGCCTACTTGTTCAGTCAATACATGTCTCTTTCTCTTCATGATGTCTATTATCAACTCGTGAAACTCTCTCTTTGCGATACCCAGTACCTCACGAAGAGTAAACTCAACTCTAGCATCCAAAATGCGTTGTTCCAGAATAGCACGCAAGTCTGTTGTGGTTTCGATGTCTGCCGCTAACTTGTAAGCTGGAGCTTTCTCTTTTTCCTGTGCTGTAAACCTTTTCCCTCGCACTCTATCCGTAGCAGTAGGCTCTTGTGGTAATTCATGTACACCTTCCATAGGGTCTACTGTAGGTGGTGGTGCTGTAGAGGTAGAGGCTATATCCTCTGCAGCAGGAGATCTACCAGTTGGTACAGTTGGTCGGGAAGACGGTATTGAGAAGACCGGAAGAAGTAACCTGGGAGCAGGAAGATCGTCTTCCCGAGCTTCTCTGTGCATAATTGTGTGATATTTTAGTTGGTAGGGGTTTAGGGTTTAGGGTGGGTTTAGGGTTTAGGGTTTAGTATGGGTTGCTGGTTTAGTTGTTTGTTTAGTTCCAGAGCACCATGTGACGTGTCTGGAAGACGTGTGGTTTTGTGTGGTTTTGTGAGAAGACGGGCTTTTTAGGCAAAACCCGTGTGTTTGTGTGTTTGAACAAATCCTAGAACTTAGAGCAGCGATTACTTACGTAAATCCTCTGTGGGAACGATATCTTGTATACTAAATGGGCAAAAGGAGTAATCATGCGTCACTACATATAGCAAGTTTCCCCACTGGGATCATGTAGATATCCTTCATCGTCTTCTTCCCAGCTTGCCCAATTGACAGCTTGGTCCTGCGTACACTGATCTCTGGTGTGCCCGGAAGAGTTACAAAGGTTGCACCAAAGGTTTGGCCGGAAGCTGTAGGTTGCTTCCGCTTGTCCTTCTGGTTCAGAAGATGAACTTTCAGGTCGGCGAACTGCTTCAGAACTTCATCGATACGGGGATCAGGTGCAGACTGAATGATCTGAGTTTGAGGCATCTTCTGCACAACTTCGTCTCTTGCTCGTGTCTTCTCCTTCTTCTTTTTCCGTGTCTTCTTCTCTGGTTCAGATTCAGATTCTGAACTTTCGACAATAGACTTTTCAGAAGTAGAAGATACTTCCGAATCACTGTTATCAGTTTCAGTGGACTTGGACTTCCTCTTGGTCTTCCGAGAAGACTTCTTCGACTTCTTGGACTTCTTCGAGGTCTTCCCTCTGTCTTTTGTCATATTCCGAGTGATGCTCGAGGTTTCATACTGCTCGGCATGTTTCTGTACTTCTACTAAATCATCACCTCCTCCTCTTCTGCAGTACAATTCCATATCCTGAGACAATCCTCCCAAGTACCAGTCCACGGCTTGCTGAGCACAGTAACCGAGTCTTCCTTGGTTCTGAGGGATGTGATCCAGGAGGTCTTCAAACCTCTCGGTGTAATCCCGCAGTGTCTCTTTCTTCTTCAGTTCGAGCCTCTGAAGTTCTATGAGGGTCATACGATCGTAGCCCACTCCTCTGAACCTCTTCAGAAAAGCTGCCTTCAGAGTAGCCCAAGCGGGCATTACTACATCATCATCCAACATCTTACTCATCCATTTCCTCCCCTTCCCTACGATCAAACTAAGAAATACCCGGAGTCTGTCAACATCAGCGTCTTCCTTGTTGGATCGAGAGATGGTCTCGAACATCGTGATGAAGTCGTCCGTGTCAGCATCATCGTCATATGGATGGTACTTCTGCCGAGTGTGGGAAGCCATGTCGACTGCCGGCTGGTGCGACTGCCAATTTCTTCCTCCCTCAGGTCTAGGTGGTGGAGATGGTCTTCTCGAAGGTCCAGGCTTGTCTGAATCACGAAGGTCGTCTTCTGAGTCAGAACTACTGTCACTGCTATCTTTCGAGACGTCTGGAACAATCTCCTCCAGTCTTCTCTCACCTTGAGAAGCTTCTTCCGCACTTGGGAAGACGTCTTCCGAGTTACGAGTACCAAAATCTACTTTATACACGTGATCACCCGGTTGGCTTCTGTCTTCGTCAAAGATTATGCTCGAGATGGAAGACTCTTCCAACTCTACTGATCGGATCTTCCTGATCGGATCTTCCTGAGCTCTTCTTCTTTCCTTTGGTGTCTCAGGGATATCCGCTGCTCTCTAGAAGCGGTTTGCTGGGGTGAATTTACCCACTCAGGATCTTTACCCGTGCGTCTTCTGCTTCTCCCTCTGGTCGGAGGCATCCACCAGAGTGCTGAGAACAGATGTCCCTCTTCTTCTACCACTAGATCCGGCAGACTGAATGTCTAAACAACCGATCACAGGTTTCGAACGTCTTCTTCTCCTGCTTTCTGTTGTACTCACTGTAGTCTTCCAAGAAACTCTTGGAAGTAGGGAAGCGGCTTCTTCCAGTTCTCCCAGATGTATCTTATCAGCTTCTGATTGCGGTTCATGTCTTCTAGCAAGATAGAGTCCCACAACAGATTCAACTACAATCGAAGTTAGTTCGAAATGAAACTAACTAATGGCGCACAGATCTAAGAAGCTTAGAACAGAAGTTACTAAGATGAAATCCCCGGCAACGACGCCAAAAATGGTGCTCACTATATGTAGTGTCGCAGGATTACTCCTTTTGCTCATTTAGTATACAAGATATCGTTCCCACAGAGGATTTGCACAAGTAATGCTACTCTAAGTTCTAAGATCTATTCAAACACACAAACACACGAGTTTTGCCTGGAAATCCCGTCTTCTCATAAAACCACGCGTCTTCTAGACACGCCAAAAGGTACTCTGGAACTAAACAAACAACTACTAACTAAAATATCACACAACTATTCACAGCGAAGCTCGGGAAGACGATCTTCCTGCTTCCAGGTCACTTCTTCCGGTCTTTTCGAAGCGATTCTCGTCTTCT
Organism: Asterella californica; assembly: GCA_036924285.1. Classification (NCBI taxonomy): domain Eukaryota; kingdom Viridiplantae; phylum Streptophyta; class Marchantiopsida; order Marchantiales; family Aytoniaceae; genus Asterella; species Asterella californica. Next base: position 6,714,141 of record JAYKYS010000019.1, read on the forward strand.
GGAGATTCAGCTCGTCTTCTCACACCTCCAGAAGATTGCCCTGCTCCACAGAAGTCGACTAGCAACGGTCGTTACATCTTACTCTTCCACTCACATTACAACGAGTTAGATTAAACACAGGGTGTATGCCCCCTATAGCCTTCCCAGGCTTCTGCCTACGAAAATGGTCTTCCTGCAGCACTACAACGACATTCACCTTCACGGAAGCTCAATAGAATCCTCGGAAGCTAACTAGAAGAAGATAAGAAGATGGGGAAGATGGGAGAAGATGGGGAAGAAGAGAAAATCCAAACAAGAGAAAACAAGATGAAAAGGAGAAATTAAGATTCCGACAGGCTTCTAGTCCGGATCCTCACTAACAAGCCATTTCTGCTTGTAATAGTTTGGGGAGGAAGACAACAAACATGTGTACGGTCGCACCGTCTTCTTCTTGAGGATGTCGTCTTCTGTTGTGGGAAGAAGGCTTCTTTCTTCTTCACTTCGCTGCTCTGACTACTCTGTCTTCTGGGATCCCTTACCCATAAGACCGTCCGTACGCAGATCTCAAGTGCTCTACTGGACGAGTCAAGCTACAATGCCACACCTGCTTATAGTCATCGTCTCTCAAGAAGAACACTTCCCATGCACAATTGGGAGCGAATTCAAGGAAACCCACCACCCAGAAGACATGAGCAAAGCTTCTGCACTCAAATCAACAATCCATTCCTCGAGAAGAAGTCACATTGGCATTGGGAAGCTCACTCCCTCTACTTCTTGCGCCTACTCCTCGACACATCAGTCTAGACAACAGGACTGCACGAGGATGACGTTCCCTGGTCCTAAACTGTCCACTACCTCTATCTACATCCTCGAACCATTGCTGGTAACAAGCATGCAGACCCCTCCTGTGTATTCCCAGACTATTCGTATGTTTCCAACAACGGGTGTAGTGTACACTATAATGCCTATCATGTGTCTGTGTGTGCTCTCCGTCTGCACCGTCAAATCGATGTGTGTGGATGCAGAGCCTACAGAACCTCCATTTCCTACTCTTCGATCCTACTTATGTCGCTGCCATGAGAATCAGAGGAGACGACCACCAGGGAGAGAGAGGCGCTGATAGGAGGTTGTCACACCACATGCAAGCGGTTCTCCTTCCTAATTAGCCCTCCACTTTGTTGCTCCTACGCTACCTATGCTGCCACATGTTATCCTAACTAATTTTACACTGAAAAACTGCCATCCTTAAGATAGCATGTTCGGCCCTACTAAATCTGGAATAGTCAACTTTGGTTACTATCTACTCTGATTGCTCGGAGGCAACATCTACCTGATCTGCTCTTATCGGAGCTCCTAACGCGGCTTCTGATAAGCTAGAAAGCCCTGCAGTTACCTCGGTGTCACTGAGGTGGCTTCCTCCTCATCGTTCTTCGCTGGCCCTGCTGTCGCTGCTGCTGCGTCTTCCTCAGCTTCAACTTCTGCTTCGGAAGACAGAAGCGTCTTTGACCGGTTCTTCCTCGCTCTTCTGGAGCATCAGCTCGGTGCTAGGGACCATGGTGACCTCATAGGGGTCCGGGGAAGTCGCTTCCTCCACGTGGAATACCTCGGAGAACTTCCTGATCGCGCTGTTGTACTCGCGTCTGCAACTCCTGGTTGCTCTTCCGAAGTTGCATCGACTCCTTGGCAGAAGCGGCTGCTTCCGCCTTGTACTTGGCTGCAAGCTTCTCCGTGGTGCGGAGACTAGCTTCCAGTGACTCCGTCTTCTGCTGGCTGTCTTCCTGTCGCAGCAAAGTACGCAGGCCGAATCCAGGCTGTAAGGGCTTCTCCTGTGCTCTCGTTCTCCTCTCCAGCAACTCCATAGCGGGCTGGATCTTCTTCTGGAAGTAGGCACTGAACTCCTCCAGTCGTCTTCCTGCGGAAGACAAGTTCATCCCCACCACTCGCTCGGAGGTGTCGACCTTGTCTTCTAGAGGCCAGGAAGCCTCTTCCATCACTACGGCCTTCATCTTCTGCGCACGAGAAGAAGCTACTCTTCTCATCTTCCGGGGTGGAAGACTCCTCGTGGCAGGAGCGGCTCTCCTCTTTGCGCTTCCTCGCATCGCAGTAGGAGCGCCCATCCATCCTTCGTCTTCTGGAGTCTCCAGAAGACTCCCAGGTGTTACAGAAGCTGTCTTCTGCTCCGATCGGGTACTCAGCAAGTCTTCCTCCGAGTCCGACTCCGATCCTGAATGAATGAGGGAGATGGGTGTCCTCGATACACTTTTGTGACCCATCTTCCTCACTGGCGTGGCGTCTTCCGACCCACTAGACTCGTCTTCCCTCACCAGAAGCGTCTTCTGGTGAGAGCCGGGTCTCAGCTGTGACATCAGAGTGGGAGGGGGCGTTGCTGCTACCTCTCGGTCATCGTCTTCCGAGGTCTCCTCCTTCACCTCCTGTCGCTCCGTTGGCCCATACACTGCCAGCTGATCTTCCCTAAGATCCCCCATGGCTACATACAAGTAGCAGAAGAAGGGCGTCAGATGTCCTCCCGCCGGGGTACCCAAGTATGCTAGCTCCGTCTGTACATAGTTGTGGATGTACGCGCCCCAGTAGATTGGCACTCTGTCATCCCACACTGATTCCAGGAACTCCACGTCCTGATCTCCTAAGTACCTTGTCTTCTGCGCTTTTCCCTTGGGGAAAAGATGCAGAAACAACTTCGCCAGAAGTCGCTTCTTTGGCTCCGGTAAGACTCTATCTTCCAACCGTTCTTCCCCTGCCTGTCTTCCACGAAAAGGCAGGTGGTACTCCCAAGCACATGCCATGAACTCACAATCCTAGGCAAGATCTTCTTCTTGTACCAATATCCTCGGTTCTCGGTCTCAGGCCTGTGAAACGCCTTACGCCACCAATCTTCAGTCCAGGAAGACGGTCTTCCCCGAGCTACTCCTGCCTTCGCAGGTACACGGTTACGCGGTGGTAACGCGGCCCACACCTCCTCCAGAAGTCCTTGATCTGCGAGGTTCCAATCCCACAGGAAGAAGTCGAGACCCAACTCCTTGAGGAAAGGAGTGGCCTCGGCCAATTCTGCCGCTGGTAACACCAAACCCCGCGGATGCATCGACATACCTGGAAGATCTGTTGCACTAAACCACAAGCACCTACTATGAGCTGAAGGCTCAGTTCTTCCCGAGTGCCCACAGTCTAGCTTCTACTTCTCAGAAGACGAAACTAGTCTTCCAGAAGACAGCTACTCCGTCTTCCGGGATTCTAACAGTACTTCCTAGATAGCTCTCGTCTTCCGAGCTATATCTAAACAATCCTATCTAAGCAAGACCTCGCATGGATTACCAAGAAGACAACCCACCTTGCATGACATCCTACTTCCTATCAGAAGATACAAGATATGCGAGAAGTGGAGTATGAGAAAGGTTCAGAAGATGGTTGCGGGCTCCTGCGGTGACAGTGGCCTCTGGGAAGATACTTGGGACAGCTTCCGATTCAATGTCTTTCTCGGAAGACTTCTCGAAGTCAGACTTCCCTTCACTGGTCTCACCTGTCTTCGTCTTCCTACACGCAATCTATCCTCACAACAGACTCAAGACAACTGCACTCTGTTCTTCTGACTTCTCACCTCTCATATGCACTCAGAAGAAGCTTGCTGCATGATGAGAAGACATGACCCTCGACCATTCCCTCCAGATTCTGCCAGCAAGACTTCTCACAACTCTCTTCTAAGTTTAGGAAGAAGAAGGAACGGCTGCTATGGATCGGACAGAAGAGATCCGAATGGACCCTCGCGTCTTCTCGCTCATTTTGCCAGCCTTCCAGTCTTCTAGTCTCTCTAGGAAGATGGGGAGTTGAGAAGCTTGGAAGACCGGGAGGCACAGGCCTAGTTCCCGACTTCCAACTTCTCGAATTAACACAACAACTCACCACTCCACTCAGGATTCGTACCAAGCCTCTCTAAACACAAAAGCAAAGCAAATCCACTCTTGATACGAATTGTATTCAGTCGACTTCCGAAGACAGTCTTCTGAAGACGGTCTTCCGAAGACAGTCAAGTTCAAGAAGCGTCTTCCGAAGATGTTCCCATCTTCTGAATCGTCTTCTGTTCCAAGTTTCGGGGATAGAGAGGTAGGGGGGTAGGGAAATTGATAGTTGGGGTCTCCAATTTGAAGGCTAGGAGTAGGGAAGCTCGAATTGAGCTCGGGAAGAAGCAAGGAGATGTCTCGACAGAAATTGGGCAGCGCTTCCGCGCCCAATGTCTCAATAGAAAGAATGGGGGTGGGGTAATCGATCAGGCTGCCTGCACACAATCAAGGAAGCGCAGGGAGTACCAAGAAAAGGCGAGAAGAAGTGGGAGGAGAAAAGAACAAGGGGAAGAACCTCTACAGTCTTCTTCGGCTCCCCGAGTTGCCTTCGACCTCCGCGCGCTTCTGGCTCTTGTCCTAGCTTCCAATGCGACTCCACACGACTGCGCCTGCTGTCAATTTCGGTCCACACCTCGATTCCACCTCTGCTTCTACTCGCCACTCTTCACTGTCAGCTTCTCGGAAGCTCCACAGAAACGCCTTCGCTTTCTCTGCTGTTTGTGCTCCCGCAATTCGATCTCACCCTTCGCCTAGCTGCCAACTTACTCTCTCCTACCTCGATGTCTCACTTGATTCCTCTCTCAATGCTAGCTCGCGAAGCTCACTCTCTCAATCGATCTTCTTCAAGCGCGCTATGCTGCGGGAAGTTAGAAGGTGCCTAATGTGCTTCTTCACGCATCTTCCCCGCAGATTAGGGGTTCTCGTCCTTGGTGTCTTCCTGACCTACCTATCTATTCGGTGCGCTCCAGTAGGTACACCTACTGTCTTACCCGAAAACTGGTGGTTGGTCCTTCGCGGTCGCTGTCTTCTGGAAGATAGGTGTCTTCCGCCGTCTTCTCGTCTTCTGAAGATGCAACTGAGAAGACGATCTTCCGAAGACGGTCGTCTTCTGAAGAAGTCAACTTCTTATTACAAACAGCTCTTAAGATCATCTTCTTGTTAAGGAAGACGTAACCTTAAGTAACAACGCTTCTTCAGTTATACAAACAAGTTATTATTCTTAAAAATTTCAAAAATTCGTGCATTCTGTAATTTGTGGGCACCACACTCTTGGGAAGAAGCTGAAGCTTTCCAAGGTGATCGAGGGCCAGCAGTTGGAAGATTTTCGAGAACTTCTAACGGAGTTCCAGGATGTCTTCGCGTGGACCATAGAAGACATGAAGGGCATACCTCGAGAGTTGGGAGAGCATCGCATCGACTTGCTAGAGGGCATTGTTCCTGCACGGCAGAGGCAGTACCGGCTCAACTCCAAGTACTCGCTTCGGGTGAAGGACCAGATTGACCAATACTTGAAGGCAGGAGTCATCTTCCCAGTACTTAGTAGTGAGTGGGTAGCTCCTATTGTCATCGTGCCAAAGAAGCAGACAGGGAAGATCCGAGTGTGTCAGGACTTCCGGAAGCTGAACTTGGCCACGAAAAAGGATCATCATCCCTCTGAAGACGCAACTGAGAAGACGATCTTCCGAAGACGGTCGTCTTCTGAAGAAGTCAACTTCTTATTACAAACAGCTCTTAAGATCATCTTCTTGTTAAGGAAGACGTAACCTTAAGTAACAACGCTTCTTCAGTTATACAAACAAGTTATTATTCTTAAAAATTTCAAAAATTCGTGCATCCTGTAATTTGTGGGCACCACAGTCGGAAACGAAGGAAGATCATAGAGTGTCTTCACTCCCTCTATCTGCCGATCCAAGTACCTGAACATGCTCTCCCTGCATTCCACCAACATTGTCTTGGACTCGCTGTCCCATCCTCTAGCCAAGGTAAGTAACTTCCTACCTGCGGTGAAGTTGAACTTCTTCCGAAGCGCTTCCACCGACTGTGCTAGCATCTCCTGCGCACGAGCTTCCGCTGCTTCCCGTTGCATCTTCTCTTCTGCAACTCGTGCTTCTGCGGCTTCTCGATGCGTCTTTCATGTGGTCTTCTTCTCTGCGAGGGTGATGATCTTCTCTCGCACTCGGAGGACCTCCTAATCGCGCTGCTGTACACGCGTCTGCAACTCATGGTTGCTCTTCCGAAGCTGCACCAGCTCCTTGGCAGAAGCGGCTGATTCCGCCTTGTACTTTGCTGCGAGCTTCTCCGTGGTGCGGAGACTAGCTTCTAGCGCCTCTGTCTTCTTCTGGTCTTCTTCCTGTCGCAGCAAGGTGCGCAAATCGAATCCAGACTGTAGCGGCTTCTCCTGAGCCTTCGCTCTCTTCTCTAGAAGCTCCATAGTTGGCTGGATCTCTGTGTGGAAGAAGGCGCTGAACTCTTCCAGTCTTCTTCCTGCGGAAGACAAGTTCATCTCCACCACTCGCTCTGAGGTGTCGATCTTGTCTTCCAGAGGCAAGGATGCCTCTTCCACCACAATGGCCTTCATCTTCTGCGCACGAGAAGAAGCCACTCTTCTCATCTTCCGGGGTGGAAGATTTCCCTCCATGGCAGAAGCGGTTCTCTTCATTGCGCTTCCCCTCATCGCAGTAGGAGTATCCCTTCTTCTCTTGTCTTCTGGAGTCTTCGGAAGACTCCCTGGTGTTGCAAAAGCGGTCTTCTGCTCCGATCGGGTACTCAGCGGCTCTTCCTCCGAGTCAGACTCCGATCCTGAGTGAATGAGGGAGGTGGGCTTCCTACGTACACTTCTAGGACCCATCTTCCTCGGAGGCGTGACGTCTTCCGACCCACTAGACTCGTCTTCCCTCACCAGAAGCGTCTTCTGGTGAGAGCCGGGCCTCAGCTGTGGCATCAGAGTGGGAGGGGGAGTTGCGGCTGCTGCTTGGTCGTCGTCTTCCGAGGTCTCCTCCTTCGCCTCCGCCAACTGATCTCCCCGGAGATCCCCCATGGCTACGTACAAGTAGCAAAGGAAAGGTGTCAAGTGTCCTCCCGCCGGGGTACCTAAGTACGCTAGCTCCGCCTGTACATATACGTGGAAGAATGAGCCCCAGTTGACATTCTCTCCAGCATACACGGCTTCCAGGAACTCCACGTCCTGATCTCCAAGGTACCTCGTCTTCTGCGCTTTTCCCTTGGGAAAGAGATGCAGAAACAGCTTCGCCAGAAGTCGCTTCTTCGACTCCCGATAAGATTCGATCTTCCACCCGTTCCTTCCCTGCCTATCCTCCACGAAGAGGCAAGTTGTGATTCCAAACACATGCCACTCACTTACGATCCTGGGTAAGATCTTCTACTCAAGCCAACACCCTCGGTCCTCGGATTCTGACCTGTGGAAAGCCCTGCGCCACCAATCTTCAGTCCAGGAAGATGGTCTTCCTCGAGCTACTCCTGCCTTCGCAGGTACACGGTTGCGGGGTGGTAGCGCTGCCCACATCTTCTCCAGAAGTCCCTGATCTGCGAGGTTCCAATTCCACAAGAAGAAGTCGAGACCCAACTCCTTGAGAAAGGGTGTGGCCTCGGCCAACTCCGCTGCTGGTAACACCATCCCTCGAGGATGCATCGACATACTGGAAGACCTGTTGCACTAAGCCACACGCACTTACTATGAGCTGAAGGCTCAGTCCTTCTCAAGTGCCCACAATCTAGCTTCTACTCTCAGAAGACGAAACTAGTCTTCCAGAAGACAGCTACTCCGTCTTCCGGGATTCTAACAATACTTCTTAGATAGCTCTCGTCTTCCGAGCTATATCTAAACAATCCTGTCTAAGCAAGGCCTTGCATGGATTACCAAGAAGACAACTCACCTTGCATTACATCCTACTTCCTGTCAGAAGATACAAGATTCGCGAAACGTAGAGTGCATAACAGATTCAGAAGATGGTTGCGGGCTCCTGCGGTGACAGTGGCCTCTGGGAAGACACCCGGGACAGTTTCCGATTCAATGTCTTTCTCGGAAGACCTCCCGAAGTCAGGCTTCCCTTCACTAGTCTCACTTGTCTTCGTCTTCTTACGCGCAATCTATCCTCGCAACAGACTCAAGACAATTGCACTCTGTTCTTCTGACTTCTCATCTCTCGTACGCACTCAGAAGAAGCTTGCTGCTTGGTGAGAAGACATGACCCTCGACCATTCTCTCCAGATTCTGCCAGCAAGTCTTCTCACGACTCTCTCCTAAGCTTGGGAAGAAGAAGGAATGGCTGCTATGGGTCGGACAGAAGAGACCCAAAATGGACCCTCACGTCTTCTCGCTCATTTTGCCAGCCTTTCAGTCTTCTAGTCTCTCTAGGAAGATGTGGAGTTGAGAAGCTTGGAAGACTGGGAGGCACAGGCCTAGTCCCCGACTTCCAACTTCTCGAAATAACAAAACAACTCACCAAGCCACTCAGGATTCGTACCAAGCCTCTCTTAACACAAAAGCAAAGCAAATCCACTCTTGATACGAATTGTGTACAGTCGACTTCCGAAGACAGTCTTCCGAAGATGTTCCAATCTTCCAAAGCGTCTTCTGTTCAAGGTTTTGGGAGTAGAGAGATAGTAGGGTAGGGAAATTGATAGCTGAGATCGTCAATTTGAGGACGATGGGTAGGGAAGCTCGAATTGAACTCATGAAGAAGTAGGAAGATGTCTGAAGGAAATTGGACAGCGCTTCCGCACCCAATGTCACAATAGGAAAAATGGGGATGCGGGGTAATCGATCAGGCTGCCTGCAAACCACCGGGGAAGCGCGAGGGATACCAAACAAAGACGAGAAGTAGTGGGAGGGGGAAAGAACATGGAAAGAACCTCTACAATTTTCTGTCTGCTTCTCGAGTTGTCTTTGACCTTCCGCGCACTTCTGGCTCTGGTCCTAGCTCCGATGCGACCCCGCTGAGCTGCTTCCGTCAGCTCCTGTCTACGCCCCAATCGATTAAGTCGTCCACCTCCGATTCCACTCAACTGCTTCCAATGTCAGTTTCCGGGAGTTTCACAAGAAACGCTTTTCAATCAGTACGCTTCCTGCGCTTCAGCAATTCGACCTCGCCTTCCTTCTAGCTTCTAATCGATCCCATCCTCACTCAATTTCACCTTGCTGCCTCCTTGCTCGAAGCTCACCCTCTGAAATCGATCTTCTCAAGAAGCGTGCTTGTTGCGGGAAGTTGGAATGCGCTAATGCGCTTCCTGCGTATCTTCCCCGCAGATTAGAGGTTTCGACCCTAGATGGCTTCCCCGACCTACCTACCACCTTGGTGTTACCTAGTAGGTACACCTACTCCTTTACCTGGAAATTCATGGTTAGGCCTTCGCGGTCGCTGTCTTCCGGAAGATGGTTGTCTTCCGCCGTCTTCCCGTCTTCCGCCGTCTTTCCGTCTTCCGAAGACGCAACTGAGAAGACGGTCGTCTTTCAAAGAAGTCAACTTCTTATTTCAAAAAGCTCATAAGATCATCTTCCTTCTAAGGAAGCAGTAATCTTAAGTAACAACGCTTCTTCAGTTATACAAACAAGTTATTAATCTTAAAAATTTCAAAAATTTGTGAATCCTATAATTTGTGGGCACCACAGAATACTACAGCGATGACTGCGGGTTCTGCAGAGGCTGATGTCTATACATGGAAGGTTGAGGTGCGCGCTAATCCAACTATGGTTGAGCAGGCTAGTGAGGTCTCAATTGAAATGATGAAGAGAGGTGCAGAAAGCATTAGGAGAGCTACTGGGTGGAGAGACCCAGTAGATGCAACTTCTATTCGAGCTTTTTTAGAAGCGAGTAGCGAACAAGATGCTATGGTGGAAGACAAGAGGAGACGAGATGCTTCCGACCTAGACGCAGGGGTACCAGACGACGGTGATCGTCGGAAGCATCAATAGAAGTATCGGAAACTCACTAGAAGAAGGTAAGAAGATGGGGAAGATGGGAGAAGATGGGGAAGATAAGAAAATCCAAACAAGAGAAAACAAGATGAAAAGAGTAAATTAAGATTCCGACAGACTTCTAGTCCGGATCCTGACTAACAAGCCATCCCTGCTTGTAATAGTTTGGGGAGGAAGACAACAAACGTGAATACTGTTGCACCGTCTTCTACTCGAGGATGTCGTCTTTTGCTGTGAGAAGAAGGCTTCTTTCTTCTTCACTTCGCTGCTCTGACTGCTCTGTCTTCTTGGATCTCTTACCCAGAAGACCGTTCATACGTAGATCCCAAGTGCTCTACTGAACGAGTCAAGCTACACTTCCACAACTGCTGACAGTCACCGCCACTCAAGAAGAACACTTCCCATGCACAATTGGGAGCGAATTCAAGGAACCCACCATCCAGAAGTCATGAACAAAGCTTCTGCACTCAAATCCACAATCTATTCCCCGAGAAGAAGTCACAATGGCATTGGGAAGCTCACTCCCTCTACTTCCTGCGTCTACTCCTCGACACACCAGTCTAGCTAACAGGACTGCACGAGGATGCCGTTCTCTGTTCCTAGACTGTCCACTACTTCTATCTACATCTTCGAACCACTGCTGGTACGAGTATGCAGACCCCTCTTGTGTATTCCAAGACTATTCGTATGTTTCCAACAACGAGTGTAGTGCGAAACACTATCTATCAGGTGCCTTCTCTCTAATGTGTCTCGTCCGTCTGCACCATAGAATCGAGGTGTATGTGCAATCGCTACAGAATTCTACAGAACTGGTAGCACAAGCAGAACTTTATCTCCTACTCTGCGCTCCTACTTATGTCACTGCCATGAGAACCAAGGGAGACGACCACCAGGGAGAGAGAGGCGCTGACAGGAGGTTGTCACCTCACATGCAAGCGGTTCCCCTGCCTGAATTGGCCATCCACCTTGTCCTTCCTACGCTACCTATGCTGCCACATGGTATCCTAACTAATTTTACATAGAAAAACTGCCACCCTTAAGATAGCATGTTCGATCCTACTATATTGGAATTGTCAATGGAGTTACTAACTACTCAGATTGCACGGAGGCAATCTCTACCTGATCTGCTCCTATCGGAGCTCCTAACGCGGCTTCTGATAAGCTAGAAAGCCCTGCAGTTACCTCGGGTGTCACTGAGGTGGCTTCCTCCTCATCGTCCTTGGCTGGCTCTGCTGTCGCTGCTGCTGCGTCTTCCTCAACTTCGGCTTCTGCTTCGGAAGACAGAAGTGTCTTCTGGGAAGCGGAGTCGACCGGTGCTTCTTCCGTCTTCTGAGGCACGGGTGCGAGACTAGGGACCATGGGGACCTCATCCAGGGAATCCGGGGAAGTCGCTTCCTCCACGCGGAATACCTGGAAAGACGGCTCGTTTTCCTGTCTTCCGGGGCGTCTTCTGGAGTCTTCTCGGCTTCCAACGCTGTCACCACCAAGTGCACAGCGAGGTCGAACTCCTCCTTCTCCATTCTGGATCCAGTCGATGATGCTCGAGCGTGGGAAGATGCGGTTGCAGGTGTCGGAAGCGAGGGAAGACCATAAAGTGTCTTCACTCCTTCTATTTGTCGATCCAAGTACCTGAACATGCTCTCCCGGCATTCCACCAACATCGCTTTGGACTCGCTGTCCCATCCTCTAGCTAAGGTAAGTAGCTTCCTACCCGCGGTGTAGTTGAACTTCTTCCGAAGTGCTTCCACCGACTGTGCCAACATCTTCTGTGCACGGGCCTCTGCTGCTTCCCTCTGCGTCTTCTCAGCTGCAGCTCGCGCTTCCGCGGCTTCTCGCTGCGTCTTCCATATGGTCTGCTCTTCTGCAGGGCGGTGATCTTCTCCCGCACTCGGGTGATTTCCTGATTGCGCTGCTGTACCCGCGCCTGCAACTCCTGGTTGCTCTTCCGAAGCTGCACCAGCTCCTTGGCAGAAGCGGCTGCTTCCGCCTTGTACCTGACCGCAAGCTTCTCCGTGGTGCGGAGACTAGCTTCCAGCGACTCCGTCTTCTTCTGGTCTTCTCCCTGTCGCAGCAAGGTGCGCAGGCCGAATCCAGGTTGTAAGGGCTTCTCCTGTGCCCTCGCTCTCTTCTCCAGCAACTCCATAGCTGGCTGGATCTTCTTCTGGAAGTAGGCACTGAACTCCTCCAGTCGTCTTCCTACGGAAGACAAGTTCATCTCCACCACTCGCTCCGCGGTGTTGACTTCGTCTTCCAGAGGCAAGGAAGCCTCTTCCACCACAATAGTCTTCATCTTCTGCGCACGAGAAGAAGCTACTCTTCTCATCTTCCGGGGTGGAAGACTCCTCATGGTAGGAGCGGCTCTCTTCCTTGCGCTTCCTCAGTGGCGTGGCGTCTTCCGACCCACTAGACTCGTCTTCCCCCACCAGAAGCGTCTTCTGGTGAGAGCCGGGCCTCAGCTGTGGCATCAAAGTGGGAGGGGGCGTTGCTGCTGCCTCTCGGTCATCGTCTTCCGAGGTCTCTTCCTTCACCTCCTGTCGATCCGTTGGTCCATATCCCGCCAGCTGATCTTCCCTAAGATCTCCCATGGCTACATACAAGTAGCAGAGGAAGAGCGTCAAGTGTCCTCCCGCCGGGGTACCCAAGTATGCTAGCTCCGTCTGTATGTAGTTGTGGATGTACGCGCTCCAGTAGATGGGCACTCGGTCATCTCACACTGATTCTAGGAACTCCACGTCCTGATCTCCTAAGTACCTTGTCTTCTGCGCTTTCCCCTTGGGAAAGAGATGCAGAAACAACTTCGCCAAGAGGCGCTTCTTCGGCTCCCGATAAGATTCTATCTTCCAACCGTTCCTCCCCTGCCTGTCTTCCACGAAAAGGTAGGTGGTGCTCCCAGGCACATGCCACGAACTCACGATCATAGACAAGATCTTCTTCTCGTACCAATATCCTCGGTTCTCGGACTCAGGCCTGTGAAAAGCCTTGCGCCACCAGTCTTCAGTCCAGGAAGACGGTCTTCCTCGAGCCACTCCTGCCTTCGCAGGTACACGGTTACGAGGTGGCAACGCTGCCCACACTTCCTCCAGAAGTCCTTGATCTGCGAGGTTCCAATCCCACAGGAAGAAGTCGAGACCCAACTCCTTGAGGAAAGGAGTGACCTCGGCCAATTCTGCCGCTGGTAGCACCAAGCCTCGCGGATGCATCGTCATGCTGGAAGATCTGTTGCACTAAGCTACAAGCACTTACTATGAGCTGTAGGCTCAGTTCTTCCCAAGTGCCCACAGTCTAGCTTCTACTTCTCAGAAGACGAAACTAGTCTTCCAGAAGACAGCTACTCCGTCTTCCGGGATTCTAACAGTACTTCCTAGATAGCTCTCGTCTTCCGAGCTATATCTAAACAATCCTAGCTAAGCAAGGCCTCGCATGGATTACCAAGAAGACAACCCATCTTGCATTACATCCTACTTCCTATCAGAAGATACAAGATTCACGAAACATAAAGTGCGTGACAAGTTCAGAAGTCGGTTGCGGACTCTTGCGGTGACAGTGGCCTCTGGGAAGACACTCTGGACAGCTTCCGATTCAATGTCTTCTCGGAAGACTTCCCGAAGTCAGACTTCCCTTCACTGGTCTCACTTGTCTTCGTCTTCCTATGCGCAATCTATCCTCACAACAGACTCAAGACAATTGCACTTTGTTCTTCTGACTTCTCACCTCTCATACGCACTCAGAAGAACCTTGCTGCTCGGTGAGAAGACATGACCCTCGACTATTCTCTCCAGATTCTGCCAGCAAGTATTCTCACGACTCTCTTTTAAGTTCAGGAAGAAGAAGGAATGGCTGCTATGGATCAGACAGAAGAGACCCGAATGGACCCTCACGTCTTCTCGCTCATTTTGCCAGCCTTTCAGTCTTCTAGTCTCTCTAGGAAGATGTGGAGTTGAGAAGCTTGGAAGACCGAGAGGCACAGGCCTAGTTCTCGACTTCCAACTTCTCGAAATAACAAAACAACTCACCACACCACTCGGGATTCGTACCAAGCCTCTCTTAACACAAAGCAACACAAATCCACTCTTGATACGAAGTGTGTTCAGTCGACTTCCGAAGACAGTCTTCCGAAGACAGTCAAGTTTAAGAAGCGTCTTCCGAAGATGTTCCCATCTTCCGAATCGTCTTCTGTTCCAAGTTTCGGGGGTAGAGAGGGTAGGGTTAGTAGAGGTAGTAGGGTAGGGAAATTGATAGTTGGGGTCTCCAATTTGAGGGCTAGGAGTAGGAAAGCTCGAATTGAGCTCGGGAAGAAACAAGAAGATGTCTGACAGAAATTGGGTAGCGCTTCTGCGCCCAATGTCTCAATAAAAAGAATGGGGAGGGGGATGGGGTAATCGATCAGGCTGCCTGCACACAACCAGGGAAGCGTGGGGAATACCAAACAAAGGCGAGAAGAAGTGGGAAGGGGAAAGAACGTGAGGAAGAACCTCTACAGTCTTCTTCGGCTCCCCGAGTTATCTTCGACCTCCGTGCGCTTCTGGCTCTTGTCCTAGCTCCAATGCGACTCCTCCCGACTGCGCCTGCTGTCAATTTCTGGTCACGCCTCGATTCTACCTTCGATTCTACTTGCTACTCTCCAATGTCAGCTTCTCGGGAGCTCACAGAAACGCTTTCGCTTTCTGCCTTCTGTGCTCCAGCAATTCGGTCTCGCCTTTCGCCTAGCTGCCAACTGATTCTCTCCTACCTCGATGTCCTCACTTGATTCCTCTCTCAAAGCTCACTTGCGAAGCTCACTCTCTCCAATCGATCTTCTCAAGCGCGCTGTGCTGCGGGAAGTTGGAATGGGCATAATGTGCTTCCTTACGCATCTTCCCCGCAGATTAGGGGTTTTCGACCTTAGGTGTCTTCCCCGACCTACCTACCTATTTGGTGCGACCCAGTAGGTACACCTACTGTTTTACCTGAAAACTCGTGGTTGGCCTTTGCGGTCGCTGTCTTCTAGAAGACAGGTGTCTTGCGTCATCTTTTCATCTTCCGCCGTCTTCTCGTCTTCTGAAGACGCAACTGAGAAGACACTCTTCCGAAGACGGTCGTCTTCCGAAGAAGTCAACTTCTTATTACAAACAGCTCTTAAGATCATCTTCTTGTTAAGGAAGACGTAACCTTAAGTAACAACGCTTCTTCAGTTATACAAACAAGTTATTAATCTCAAAAATTTTGAAAATTCGTACATCTTGTAATTTGTGGACACCACACTATAGGATCGAGACGATACAACCCTTCACTCCTACTCCTCCCGCCCAATATAATCGTTATGTACCTAAGGATAGAGCTAGCAATGTACAGACCAGGACACCTTGGCAACCTTCTCCATCACAACGACCTCTAAATACTCTTCCTGGAGCGTGCAATAATTGTGGAGAGACAGGACACTGGTGGTCCACCTGTCCTCATCCGAGAAGACAGATTGGACAAGTGCCCTTGTGTGAGAACTGTAAGGAAGCCGATAATTTCACAGGGAGTTGTCCTCAAACTTTACGGCCACGACAAATGGTAAGATTTGCAGAGACCACGCCTCCTGTAGAAGCTGCATCAGCTTCTAAACTCGAGTTAGCAGTGGTACAACACATCACGATAGAAGAAGAAGATCCTGGGGATTGTACGGATTGTCTCCATATCGAGGAAGACGAACCTGATCCCAGGAAGCGCGAAGGAAAGGAACCTCAGCTGCAGAAGACGGCTGCAACTCAGAAGACAAAGTCACTTGAAGCAGCTTCTTCTTTCACTTTGACGGATAGCACTGTTTGGAGCCCTAGCCCGGATTCAGACAGTTGGCCTCCGGAAGAAGTCTTGGATGAAGCAATGTTCAAGGTAAGTACTAGAAGCAAAGGAAAGTTAGAATCTCGTCAGAAGGACATCAAGAAGAAGAAGCAGCGAAAGGAGAGGTCATCTTTCCCTGAGCGACCTTCTTCCCCTATGTACGACCGAGAAGATCCGAAGTACTTTGCTCCTGACATTAGACAAGAAGTTGAAGCGATCATGCAAGAAGAGCTGGAGAAGAGACGGAAGATAGTACAGCAGCTTCCTACACCGACTACGACAGCCCCCTGTCTCACGGGAACGGCCTCCAGTCACTCTTCTGAAGAGATCTCCTTACGACTTCTTGCGAGACTTGTGGAATCAGAAGGCGGATGTAACCTTCCAACAGCTGTTGGATGACAACGCTGGTTACTGGAAACTGTTACAATCCGTGCTTCGAGGATCGAGGAAGAGGAGGACAGCTAAACTTCCCAAGAGCACCCCGATCCTAAGGATAGAGCATGAAGACTTGGGAGCCCCAGACCTTGATATGGAGATCCATGGCTATCTTCTGAAGAAAGTACCCATTGATTCTGGCTCCGGAGTTAACATCATGACTGAAGAAACGGAGCATGCCCTAGGCTTCACTGAGTTCCAGCCTACTCCGAGAATCCTCAGAATGACGGACTAGACCAGAAGACGACCTTTGGGACAACTGAAAGATGTCTTGACGGTAATTGGTGGAGTATCTTTTTACCTCACTTACATCATTTTGCGACCTGTAGCTAAGGTTGGATATCAGGTGTTGATAGGAAGACCATGGTTGTATGCTGCAAATGTAAATACCGACTGGAGAAGACATCGTCTGAGGTTCCTCAATCCTACACCCAAGCCAGGTGGAAGGACTAAGGTCTCGCTTCCTAGGAAGAAGATTGGACACCAAGGTGAAACTCTTTCTACAACAGAGGGGTACACTTCAGAAGACTCAGCTGCGTCTTCTGATAGTGATGAACGGTATAATGAGTTTGTGGTCAATAACTTGTGTACTACAGAAGCAGCGGAGGTAGCAGAAGACGTGATCTGTGGATACATTGAGTGCTACGAGATTACGGAAGAAGAGCTTCTAGAAGACGAGAATACCGTCTTCCCTTCGGAAGATCCGACAGTTGGTCTTCCAGAAGGCGAGAATATCGTCTTCCCTTCGGAAGATCCGACAGTTGGTCTTCCGGAAGACGAATCTGAACCAGAAGAAGCTCCCAAACCGGAATACTTTGGTGCCAGTGAGTACAGTCACACTAAAGGAATGGTAAACCCGGATGATCTTCAAGATATGGAGGTTGCTCCTGGGAAGAAGCTGAAGCAGTCCAAGGTGAAGTTGGAAGACTTTCGGGAACTTCTGACGGAGTTCCAGGATGTCTTCGCATGGACCATAGAAGACATGAAGGCCATACCTCGAGAGTTGGGAGAGCATCGCATCGACTTGCTGGAGGGCGTTGTTCCTGCACGGCAAAGGCAGTATCGGCTCAACCCCAAGTACTCGCTTTTGGTGAAGGACCAGATCGACCAGTACCTGAAGGCGAGAGTCATCTTCCCAGTACTTAGCAGTGAGTGGGTAGCTCCTGTTGTCATCGTGCCAAAGAAACAGACAGGGAAGATCCGAGTGTGTCAGGTAGTGGACAGTTTAGGAATAGGGAACGGCATCCTCGTGCAGTCCTGTTGTGCTAGACTGTTGTGTCAAGGAGTAGGCATAGGAAGTAGAAGGAGTGAGCTTCCCAATGTCAATATGACATCTTCTCGGAGAATGGATTGCTGATTTGAGTGCAGAAGCTTAATTCGTGTCTTTTGGGTGGTGGGTTCCTTGAATTTACTCCCAATTGTGCATGGGAAGTTTTCTTCTTGAGTGGCGGTGACTGTCAACAATGGTGGAAGTGCAGCTTGGCTCGTTCAGTGGAGCACTTAGGATCCGCGTACGGATGGTCTTATGGGTAAGGGATCCCAGATGACAGAGTAGTCGGAGCAGCGAAGAGAAGAAGAAAGAAGTCTTCTTCTCACCACAGAAGATGACATCCTCAAGTAGAAGACGGTGCAACTGTACGCACGTTTGTTGTCTTCCTCCCCAAACTATTACAAGTAGGGATGGCTTGTTAGTTAGGATCCGGACTAGAAGCCTGTCGGAGTCTTAATTTCCTCTTTTCATCTTGTTTTCTCTTGTTTGGATTTTCCCTTCTTCCCCATCTTCTCTCATCTTCCCCATCTTCTTACCTTCTTCTAGTGAGCTTTCGAGATTTCTATTGAGCTTCAGTGAAGGTGAATGTCGTTGTAGTGCTACAGGAAGATCATTTCCGTAGGCAGAAGCTTGAGAAGGCTACAGGGGGCATACACCCTGTGATTTATCTAATCCGTTGGAATATGAGTGAGAGAGTAAGGTGTAATAGTCGTTACTAATTGACTTCTGTGAAGCAGGACAGTCTTCTGGAGGTGTGAGAAGTCGAGTTGAACCTCCAGAAGCCGAGAATTGCTTCAAGAACACGGTATTGAGAAGACCGGAAGAAGTGATCTAGAAGCAGGAAGAGCGTCTTCCCGAGTTTCTCTGTGAATACTTGTGTGATATTTTAGTTAGTAGTTGTTTGTTTAGTTCCAGAGCACCTTTTGACGTGTCTGGAAGACGCGTGGTTTTGTGAGAAGACGAGATTTCTAAGCAAAACCCGTGTGTTTGTGTGTTTGAACAGATCTTAGAACTTAGAGCAGCGTTACTTGTGCAAATCCTCTGTGGGAACGATATCTTGTATACTAAATGGGCAAAAGGAGTAATCTTGCGACACTACAAAACCATGTCTTAGCTGCATGTTCTGCAACTTCACTCCTCGCTTGAGTTGTTCCAGGTACTCCTTCGCTTGGTCATCGCTCATGTAACCTTCACGTATTCGCCTCTCCAAGTCTGACTCCTTCGGATACATAGCTCACAAAATATGTGTTCACGATGGAAGATATTCCTCCTTGCGACTCAAGGTGTCAGGAACCACATTGTCCTTTCCCGCTTTGTGGATTAATTCCACGTTCATGAGCGCCAAGGTATCATGCCACCATAGTTGCTTTATCGTCACCCGATCTTGTGTCTCAAAGTACTTGAGCGAAATATTGTCAGTATACACTTGGGTTTTATGAAGTCCCAAGTAATGCCGTCATTTCCTCAAGCAATGAACCACCGCAAACAGTTCCTTCTCGTGAGTCGACCATCGACTCTCTGTCCCAGATAGCTTCTTGCTTTCATACGCTATAGGTTTTCCATCCTGCACCAACACTCCGTCGATTGCATAGTCGCTCGCGTCCGTGTGCACCTCGAATGGTTTGTTGAACTCCGGCAGCTTCAATACTGGTGCCTTTGACAAAATAGCTTTGATCGTCTGAAACGCATCATCCACCTCCTTGGTCCAACTTACCTGTGCGTCTTTGCCCGTCCAGTCCGTCAGCGGCTTCGCGATCTTTGAAAACCCCTTCACATACTTGCGATAGAACTACGCCAATCCTAAGAATCGCCGCATCCCTTTCACTATAGTCGGAGGCTCCCAAGTCACAATCGCGTCCACCTTCTACATATCCGGGTCGACTCCTTCTGCACTAATGACATGTCTCAAGAAGTTAATGCGCTCCAAACCAAACTCACTCTTGTCAATGTTGGCAAACAGCTTATGCTCCCGCAGCTTCGTCAACACCACCCTTAGCTGCTCCGCGTGCGACTCCAAGGTTTTGGAGTAGATCAAGATGTCATCGATGTAAACGATGACAAACTCATCCATCTCCTCGTGAAAAATTATGTTCATCAATGTAGTGAACGTCGAAGGGGCGTGGTAGAGTCCAAATGACATCATCACGAATTCAAATGATCCGTATCTGGTTCGACAAACGGTCTTCTCAACATCTGGGTCAGATATTTGGATCTGGTAATATCCTGACTTCAAGTCTATCCTGCTGAAGTACTTTGCGCCCGCTAACCTATCAAAGAGGTCGTCTATCCTTGGCAAAGGATAATTATTCTTTATCGTCACCTTATTGAGTGCACGATAATCTACACAGAGTCGTAACTTCCCATCCTTCTTCTTTGCAAAAAGAACTGGGGCTCCATAAGGTGACTTGCTTGTTCGAATATATCCTCGCGCTAATAGCTCACCGAGTTGTCTTTTCAACTCAAGGAGTTCCACCTGATTGAGTCGGTAAGGGGCTTTGGAAGGCGGTTCAGATCCTGGCAAGACTTAGATCTTGTGATCCACCATCCGCCTTGGAGGTAACTCAGCAAGTAACTCATCCGTCAAGACATCCTCGAACTCTTTATTCATTTCGCGAAGCATCTTCGGAAGTTTAATCGCGTCTCCTGATGTTTCCTCTTGTCTGTCACCCGTCATCAAATCTGCACCCGCATCAAACACATGACCTCGTTGTTGAAGTCCATCTGTTTGTCCTTGATCAAATTCACCACAAAGTCATCAATTTTCCGCACCTTCCGGATTAGCCTCACTCCAAGCTTCCGCCCTTTAACTCTAACGTTTAACCTTAAAGGTTTCCGCCTAAGTTCCACTTCAAACCTGTCCAAGAAAGTGTTCCTCAAAACCGTATGGATATCATCCATCTCGCACACCGTGAAGTTCTCTATGAACTCCAACTTCCCACACACAAATCATACTTCCAAGGCTACTTCAGAAGTTTGGTACGTCTTGTCCTTGGCAAAGCGCACTTGAATAAGCTTGTCTGCCTTGGAGGTAGACAAGCCCAACTTCTTCATCAACTTTGGACTTATGAAGGAGTGAGTCGCTCTTGTGTTCACAAGAAAAGTAACATCACGGTTAACAACCTTGGCTTGTAGAAAACATCAATCTCGGTCACAGTCATCTGGTCTCCAACAAGTCCTTTGCAACAAACGCATTCATGCTACAGTTACCCCTTAGCAATATGATCCGCCTCGTCACAGTTGTAGCAAGTAAACTTAGCGCCATTGTCCTTCTGAGGTGTTTGCTCCTTAGGTTTGACATGTGAGCGCGGACCAAAACGATTGGACGGAGTGACTCAGCCTTGCAGAGTATTGCTACAATTCCACGAAGCATTCAGCAATCGGCGAATCGTCTTTCTTGCTGGCTTACGGACGTGAGGCAAAAAGACCTCTTGACTTGACTCTTGCAGGGAGTTCGACATCGGCACGACCAAGAACACGGCAAACATCAGCTGAAGAGTTGGTGACGGCAATGCAGCGGTGCGAGGAGCAAGTGAAGAAGAACCTTGAGAAGGCACAGCAACGATACACAAAGCAGATAAACAAGCATCGGCGGCAAGTGAAGTTTCAAGTGGGCGAAGAAGTATGGTTAAGTACAAAAAACTTCACACTTCCGAAGGAAATATCGGTGAAGTTTTCATCGAAGTTCGCGGGACCTTTTGTCATTGTCAAGAATCCGCATGAAGATGTCTACACATTAAACCTTCCTCGCGAGTGGCAGTTGCATCCGACTTTCCATGTTTCTTTATTTAAGAAATACTTCAAGGATGATTTGCGAACGGAGCGCAAACAGGTTCTCAAGCCTCAACCTGATGTCGTGCAAGGCGAGCAGAATATGAGGTGGAGTCCATTTTACGAACTCGGCGCAAATCAAACCGGATGGAGTATTTGATCAAATGGCGTGGTTACCATTTGAAGGAAGCAACTTGGGTGCTAGAGGAAGATCTCGTACATGCGAGTGAAGTATTAGACCTCTTCAAATAGCGACAAGGACAACAAGGACGTTAGCAAGATGAGGACATCTCTTTCCAGCGAGGAGTGAAAAAAGAACGTCGAATCATACGAGTAGCAACTTGAGGCGATTTGGACCGATGGACTTTGTAGCTTTGTCTTGTAATTGAAAATAAAGACTTTGTTTCTTGAAATTTTGTCTAAGTGTATTGGTAGTGCATGGCTATGACTAGTTCTGATCAGATGCCTAGGATGTTGTCAAGAGGAGGAACGAAGCACACTCAAAGAAAGCGAGCTGGTTTGGATAAGCATCTAAATCAAGACTTAGGTTTGCCGTAGTGTTGGCAAAGCAAGTATGAAATTTCATACTTGTCTTGAGGCTTGGGGTGATCTTGCTTTGTGGTTTTCTACAAAGTAAACTTAGTCGCGCGTCTAAGTCAAATCAGATTGCGACCGGAAAGTGAGTTTCGGGGGACCTTGTAAGTAGGTGTGAATACCTATAGTTAGCAAGTTAAAGTCATAAGTAGAATGTTTAGAAGTTGTCAACTAGTTTTGTTTAAGGTAAGCCAAAAATGTAAGGCTTTCCTCGAGACTAGTTGAAATTTTCTAAGTGTTCTAGCGACAACTTAAGACTCAAGCCAAGAAGGGAATTGCGGGTTAGCTACCAGAATGCAATTCGGACGCCAAGGGGTTGGCTACCCATTTTGAACTTGGTGTTAACTTAAAGGATCATTGTTGATGAGGGCATCAACCTCCAAAGTGAGATGAGTGTCGCGATCCTCATTCTCAAGATCAGACGCAGACGCAAACAACAGAACCCTAACGGACTTGCGCTAGGTTGTGAACGTTGCGAGTAGGACTTAACGGCTTGGCCGGGAAGTTGGGATCAGATGAACCCTAAGTGGTTCTCTGAACCAAGGTTAGAATCTTGGGTTAGGACATAAGGGCCTACCCCAAGAGGGCCCAAGACGAACGCTGACCTAAGGGAGCGAGTCTGAGAAAGGACTGAAACATGAGTCTCAGACATAAGTCTGAGATGTGGGTCTAAGACGTGGGTCCGAGACACAGATGAACCACAGGGTTCGAGTCTGGGTCTGGATTTCGCGCCCCTCATTCTCAAGATCAGGCGCAGACGTCAACAACAGAACCCTAGCGGACTTGCGCTAGGTTGTGAACGCTGCGAGTAGGACTTAACGGCTTGGCCGAGAAGTCGGGATCAGATGAACCCTAAGTGGTTCTCTGAACCAAGATTGGAACCTTGGGTTAGGACACAAAGGCCTACCCCAAGGGGGCCCCAGACGAACGCTGACCTAAGGGGGCGAGTCTGAGAACGGGCTGAAACATGAGTCTCAGACATAGGTCTGAGACGTGGGTCCGAGACGTGGGTCTGAGATGTGAGACTGAGACGTGGGTCCGAGACGTAGACGAACCACAGGGTTCGACCTTGGGTCTGGACCACAGGTTTCGGAAAAACTGCTAAGTGTTGGAGCTCCAGGGACGTTTTAGGTCGTGGACGGAGCTCCACGTAAGATCCCGAGACGAGTGAGGTATCATTGGAAAGATCTTGTCGAGAGCTTTCCAGTGATATATAACACTCCTCGATCTGACCTCCGAGCTGGAAGTTATGGCCGAACCACAATCGGATTGTGGTATAATTTTCAGGGACCAAAGAGGAGGGCGGGGCCGCCGATCCCCAGAAGTATATATGAGGGGGGCTCGATGCCTGGGTGGGCCAGGACGAGTCACCCAACCCCAGGGTTCGGCGGGTGGACTCTGGGGGCATGAGGTGATGGCTGGGCCAGTTCCAAGACACGTTCCGATCTAGACTTGGATGTCTAGACTTAGGAACGACGTAAGGGCTGGGGCAAGACTAGGGAACGAGTCGGCGGGTTAGACCACCGTTCGGGAGCCTAGACCCAAGCGGACATCACGTGCGGTTGGACCGCTAGGTGTGCTGGAGGCACCGTTTAGGACCTTGGACTTTATGGGAAGTCCGTCCCAAGTCATATTGTGACTTGCTCATGTTTGGGACTGACTTAGGCGGGTCTTAGTCGGGACTTAGGATTGCTGAGCTTGATGGTTAGGGAGACGATCCGGCTCCGATCCGGACCAAACAGAACTAAGGTAAGTGGTGCATGGACGCTAACTTGTGATTGTGTTTTCAGGTTAGCGGTGTAAAGTTTGCAACCTACTGAGCTAGAGCTTCCGCTGGCGCAACAAGGCGGACAAACCATTCGAGGTGCATACGGACGCGAGCGACTATGCGATTGGCGGAGTGTTGGTGCAGGATGAAAAACCTGTAGCATACGAAAGCAAGAAGCTATCTGGGACAGAGAGTCGATGGCCGACTCACGAGAAGGAACTGTTTGTGGTGGTTCATTGCTTGAGGAAATGGCGGCATTACTTGAGACTTCACAAGACCCAAGTGTATACTGATAACATCTCGCTCAAGTACTTTGAGACACAAGATCGGGTGACGCCAAAGCAACTACGGTGGCATGATACCTTAGCGCTCATGAATGTGGAATTAATCCATAAAGCGGGAAAGGACAATGTGGTTCCTGACGCCTTGAGTCGCAAGGAGGAATATCTTCCATCGTCAACATTGATTTTGCGAGCTATGTATCCTAAGGAGTCAGATTTGGAGAGGCGAATACGTGAAGCTTACATGGGCGATGACCAAGCGAATTAGTACCTGGGTAACTCAAGCGAGGAGTGAAGTTGTAGAACATGCAACTAAGACAGGGTTTACTCATGTTCAAGCAAAGTCGGGTTTATGTGGGACAAGGAAAACTTAGGACTAAGCTACTCAAAGAATGTCATGATGCGCCCTTATCAGGCCATAAAGGAGAGAAGTCCACTTTAGCAGTGATAGCTAAAAAGTTTTATTGGCCCCACATGAAAGACGATGTGTCCCACTTTGTGAAAACATGCGTAACTTGTCAAGCGAATCGCGTTTCTTATGAGAAGAAACAAGGGTTGCTTCATCCTTTGCCTATTCCAGCCAGACCTTGGGAAAGCATTAGCATGGACTTCATTACCTCTCTGCCTGACTCGAATGGATACAACGCGATTTTTGTGATAGTTGATCGGTTTAGCAAACTAGCGAAGTTTGCTCCGACCTTGGACACTGCAACAGCGTTTACGACTTCTCGGTTGTTCCTAGATACTTGGTGGCGTTCACATGGATTACCTCGGAGTATTATTTCAGACCGAGACTCTAAGTTCATAAGTGCATTTTGGAAACACTTGTTCCAAAAATTGGGGACTAAGTTAAAATTTAGTACCGCCTTTCATCCGGAAACAGATGGGCAAACGAAACGAGTTAACTCGGTTCTGAATCAATACTTAAGGAATTATGTGAGCGCGGACCAAAGTGATTGGGCGGAGTGGCTCAGTCTTGCGGAGTATTGCTACAATTCCACGAAGCATTCGGCAACCGGTGAATCGCCTTTCTTACTGGCTTACGGACGTGAGCCAGAAGGGCCTCTTGACTTGACTCTTGCAGGGAGTTCTACATCGGCACGACCAAGAACACGGCAAACATCAGCTGAAGAGTTGGTGGCGGCAATGCAGCGGCGCGAAGAGCAAGTCAAGAAGAACCTCGAGAAGGCGCAGCAACGGTACACGAAGCAGGTAAACAAGCATCGGCGGCAAGTAAAGTTTCAAGTGGGCGAAGAAGTATGGTTAAGTGCGAAAAATTTCACACTTCCGAAGGATATATCGGCGAAGTTTTCATCGAAGTTTGGGGGACCTTTTGTCATTGTCAAGAATCCGCACGAAGACGTCTATACCTTAGACCTTCCTCGCGAGTGGCAGTTGCATCCGACTTTCCATGTTTCTTTATTAAAGAAATACTTCAAGGATGATTTGCGGCCGGAGCGCAAACAAGTACTCAGGCCTCAACCTGATGTCGTGCAAGGCGAAGCAGAATATGAGGTGGAGTCTATTTTGCGGTCTCGGCGCAAATCAAACCGGATGGAGTACTTGGTCAAATGGCGTGGTTACCATTTGGAGGAAGCAACTTGGGTGCCAGATGAAGATCTCGCACATGCGAGCGAAGCATTGGACCTCTTCAAGCGGAGACAAGGACAACAAGGGCGTTAGCAAGATGAGGACATCTCCTTCCAGCGAGGGGTGAAGAAACGACGAACCATGCGAGTAGCAACTTGAGGCGATTTGGGCCGATGGACTTTGTAGCTTTGACTTGTGTTTGGAAATAAAGATTTTGTTTCTTGAAAAATTGTCTAAGTGTATTGGTAGTGCATGGCTATGACTAGTTCTGATCAGATGCCTAGGATGTTGTCAAGAGGAGGAACGAAGCACACTCAAAGGAAGCGAGCTGCTTTGGATAAGCATCTAAATCAAGACTTAGGTTTGCCGTAGCGTTGGCAAAGCAAGTATGAACTTTCATACTTGTCTTGGGGCTTGGGGTGATCTTGCTTTGCGGTTTTTGTAACTGCAAAGTAAACTTAGTCGCGCGTCTAAGTCAAATCAGATTGCGACCGGAAAGTGGGTTTCGGGGGACTTGGTAAGTAGGTGTGAATACTTATAGTTAGCAAGTTAGAGTCTTAAGTAGAATGTTTAGAAGTTGCCAACTAGTTTTGTTTAGGGTAAGCCAAAAAGGTAAGGCTTTTCCCGAGACTAGTTGGAATTTTCTAAGTGTTCTAGCGACAACTTAAGACTCAAGCCAAGAAGGGAATTGCGGGTTAGCTACCAGAACGCAATTCTGACGCCAAGGGGATGGCTATCCATTTTGAACTTGGTGTTAACTTAAAGGATCATTGTTGATGAGGGCATCAATCTCCAAAGTGGGGGTGAGTGTCGCGCCCCTCATTCTCAAGATCGGGCGCAGACGCGAACAACAGAACCCTAGCGGACTTGCGCTAGGTTGTGAACGCTGCGAGTAGGACTTAACGGCTTGGCCGGGAAGTCGGGATCAGATGAACCCTAAGTGGTTCTCTGAACCAAGGTTGGAACCTTGGGTTAGGACACAAGGGCCTACCCCAAGGAGGCCCAAGACGAACGCTGACCTAAGGGGGCGAGTCTGAGAACGGGCTGAAACATGAGTCTCAGACATAGGTCTGAGACGTGGGTCCGAGACGCAGACGAACCACAGGGTTCGACCTTGGGTCTGGACCACAGATTTCGGAAAAACTGCCAAGTGTTGGAGCTCCAGGGACGTTTTAGATCGTGGACGGAGCTCCACGTAAGATCTCGAGGCGAGTGAGGTATCATTGGAAAGATCTCGTCGAGAGCTTTCCAGCGATATATAACACTCTTCGATCTGACCTCCGAGCTGGAAGTTATGGCTGAACCACAATCGGGTTGTGGTATAATTTTCAGGGACCAAAGAGGAGGGCGGGGCCGCTGATCCCCAGAAGTATATATGAGGGGGGCTCGATGCCTGGGTGGGCCAGGACGAGTCACCCGACCCCAGGGTTCGGCGGGCGGACTCTGGGTGCATGAGGTGATGGCTGGGCCAGTTCCAAGGCACGTTCTGATCTAGACTTGGATGTCTAGACTTAGGAACGACGTAAGGGCTGGGGCAAGACTACGGAACGGCGGGTTAGACCACCGTTCGGGAGCCTAGATCCAAGCGGACATCACGTGCGGTTGGGCCGCTAGGTGTGATGGAGGCACCGTTTAGGACCTTGGACTTAATGGGAAGTCCGCCCCAAGTCATATTGTGACTTGCTCATGTTTGGGACTGACTTAGGCGGGTCTAAGTCGGGACTTAGGATTGCTGAGCTTGATGGTTAGAGAGACGGTCCGGCTCCGGTCCGGACCAAACAGAACTAAGGTAAGTGGTGCATGGACGCTAACTTGTGATTGTGTTTGCAGGTTAGCGGTGTAAAGTTTGCGACCTACTGAGCTAGAGCTTCCGCTGGCGCAACAAGGCGGTATGTGCGCGAAATTGGACCACAGATTCTCAGAAAAATGACTAAGTGTTGGAGCTCCAGCGACGTTTTAGGTCGTGGACGGAGCTCCACATAAGATCTCAAGGCGAGTGAGGTATCATTAGAAAGATCTCGTTGAGAACTTTCCAGTGATATATAACACTCCTCGATCTGACGTTCAAGCTGGAAGTTATGACCGAACCACAATCAGGTTGTAGTATAATTTTCAGGGACCAAAGAGGAGAGCGGGGCCGCCGATCCCCAGAAGTATATATGAGGGGGCTCGATGCCTGGATGGGCCAGGACGAGTCACCCGACCCCAGGGTTCGGTGACTCTGGGGGCATGAGGTGATGGTTGGGTCAGTTCTAAGGCACGTTTCGATCTAGACTTGGACGTCTAGACTTAGGAACGATGTAAGGGCTGGAGCAAGAGTAGAGAACGAGTCGACGGGTTAGACCACCGTTCGGGAGCTTAGACCCAGACGGACATCACAGACGCTTGGGCCGCTACGTGTGCTGGAGACACCGTTTAGGATCTTCGACTTTATGGGAAGTCCGCCCCAAGTCATCTTGTGACTTGTTCATGTTTGGGACCGACCTAGGCGGATCTAGGTCGGGACTTAAGAACAGATGAGCTTGATGAATAGGGAGACGGTGTCGTGTCGGATATTTTGCGTGAAGGATGTCAAGGAAAACGCGAGGTTCCTGGCTGTGGAGATGTTGTGTGCTGAAACAGAGACAAGACAAAGAAAAACACCCACGAAAACGAACGCTGCGATATATACCAACTCCAAATGTACGTACACTGTCGGTTCTTTCTCCTAAGAGCACAGAACTGTGAAGCAGACCAGAGCTGTCTGTAACCTGCTTCAAAAGCCCTTAAAACAAACCCCTGAATCACAACCCTGACCCAAAACCATCGAAGCGTAGTTCAAAGCAAGAGAAACTTCTCTTTGTTAACAAACAGAGCCACAGCAGTATCACGCGATCCGAACCCAAGTCCCAACCACATCCATGTATAAGCTCTTAGCTAAAGCTAGCTACCACAAGCTGTATACAGCCAACCAGAACTCTAACGAACTCAAAAGAGCAAAACCCGTAGCGAAGAAACCGAAAAAAGACCTATCTGTGGACTTCCTCCTTTCGCTGGACGGACTTCAGATGTCGATAGGGTCTTCTCCGCTGACTCCGTTAACCCAAGAAACCTTCAGATCCGACTCCCAACAGCCGAGATATCGCCGATTTTCGGTCGCAGGTGACCGAACCTCCAAAAACTCCTCCCTGCGACTTAAAACCGCTCACACCGCACAAACGGATCGTCCAAACTGATATCCGTCTTCGCTGGCAGATAGATCTAGCTACCCTGAACCCAACGAGACTCCAAACAAGTCGTTTGGAGTTCCCCTTGCAAAACCACTCGAGAAATTTGGTCGCAGGTTACAAAAAACTGACGTAAATCGGCTCCATGCGGCTCAAACTCGCTCATCACACCGAAACCAACAATCCAATGCACACACGGTCTTCTCCTATGAGTAGATGAAGACTCCCTGATCGCGTAGGCACCAAGAACGAAGAGCTTGGCTCACCGATCGCGAATAACAGCCCAACCTCAGGTCGCAGGTGAACGAAAATCTGATGTAAGCGCTTCCCTACGAGCCAATTTCACTCAGAACTTCCAAACCGCTCGATGAAAACTGGTATCGTCTTCAATTTCCTGTAGAACTCGGTGTTCTGATCCCGTTGGATCCAAGGACAACAAGTTTGGACTCCGGAACGGTCCGAACGGTCCAACTCCCCTTCACAGGTAACTGAAAACTCCAAATCTGCTTCCTGCGTCTCAATTCACTCAGTATGCACTCCCCGGTCCGTCTCTTCCCTAACCGTTTGAACCAGTGCGTAGCGTGCACAGATCTGAATCCAACGACGCCTTGCGCGTTTGCATTGGACTTCCAAATCTCCCACACCGTCCTCTGACAGGTCGCAGGTGCAAGCAAGCCTCTTAAGCAGCCCCCTTGTTACAGTCTGTACGTACGAAGTTCAACCCTCAATAATAAGAAGCAGGCCCCTTGCGTCTTTGATATAACGCCTGGAGCTCTAAATACCCAGTCAGCAAGTAACCAAGGGCCTAGCTTGATTTTACCTTCTTTCGAATCGCATAACTTTTTCTCTGGATGTCCAAACGAAGTAAACAAGATGCCCATGGAAAGCTGACAACGAGCTCTACCCATCTATGTGATGAAAGTGAAGATCCGAAGTTGCGGCAAAAGCCCGTAAGCTGGGGCTTAGCTTGTCTTCTCCATCTTTCGAATCTTGTAACTTTTCCACTAGGCGTCCAAATGAAGTAGATGAAGTGCCTATGGAAAGCTGACAAGGAGCTCTATCCACTAGTGCGATAAAAACGAAGATCCGAAGTGGTGCTAAAAACCCGTAAGCTGGGGCCTAGCTTATTTTCTCCATCTTTCGAGTCTTGTAACTTTCCCACTAGGCGTCCAAACGAAATAAATGAAGTGCCTATGGAAAGCTGACAAGGAGCTCTATCCACTGGTGCAATAAAAACGAAGATCCGAAATGGTGCCACAAACCCGTAAGCTGAGGCCTAGCTTGTTTTCTCCATCTTTCGAGTCTTGTAACTTCTCCACTAGGCGTCCAAACGAAGTAGATGAAGTGCCTTTGGAAAGCTTACAAGGAGCTCTACCCATCTATGCGATGAAAATGGAGATCCGAAATGAAGCCAAAAGCCCATAAGCTAGGGCCTAGCTTGTCTTTCTCATGAGTGACTTTGGAGTGACAAGCATCGAAGTTTGAATTTCAAGTAGGAGCCGGTCCACGACACGACATCCACCCCCTCCAAACCTGTGCATCCTCCGGTATGCACAAGAGATACCAACCAAGGAGTGGACCGGCACACACACTCATCATTCCCATCTTGTCATCCTCCTCCCATCTCAGTCAACCTCATCCTCAAGTCTGCAACTTGATTATCATCTTGAAGTTGCTATCCTGCCATGATCCTCCCTAGATCTATGCTCATCGACCTTCACCTCGAACCTCCTATCCAATCACCCCCTCTAAATCTACACATCTTCAATATGCGAAGACATAGAAGAAATAACCCATCATACCATAGAAATGTCTTCCATGCTCCCTGTAGAACCTCACCGTCGAGGTTTGTAACCCAAGTGTCGTAGTAGACATCATCCGTCGATCCAATCATCACCACATATCCTGACTGTAACCCTCAACCCCAAGTCTGTACATGTCGTCGTACCTAATCCTCTCTTTTTTTTTTTTTTTTGTTTTTCTGAAAAAGAAAACCACACCGCTGCAACCAAAATCCTCAAACGCGACCATAATTATCTTGCTGTACATGGTATCCTCCTCAACCTTTTCCTGAAAATATTAATCCCTCAAGCATCATCCTCCCAACACAAATCACCTTCAGCAATGGCTTCTCCCCTGTAAGCCATCCTTATCCATCATCATATACCCGTAGCCTCCAGAGCATCCATCCACTCTCCTTCGTCCTCAGCATGTCCATCCTTGATGAAGCCGATGTAAGCATCACGGACTTCCCTCGTAGTCGCATCCAAGACCTCCCGTGAAATGAACCCAACCTTGACATCTTGAATGCGCTCCTCCCAACCTCCCTTCACATCTATCGTCATCATCTCCGCATCTGGTTGTTGTTTGTTTGCAACCAGATCACCCATATCCGCTATCTGCACCTCAACCATCTCCTCCGGTTGTGAAGGATCGCCCTCCATTGCCTGTTCAAGAAAGATAGTTTCTTGTTGAACCTTATCTTCCCCAGCTTGCTTCTCTGAAGAAGTCTCTTCTTGTCTTTTCTTCTCGCTCTGCATCGTCGATGCAGTATCCAACCTGAGCTCGCTTGGATCCACATGCTCATCCAAATCATCCATATGGAGATCATGTTCAATCTCCTCAACCCTAGCACCATAACTTGTAGCTTCGATAGTTACAACTGCATGTGCCGCAAGATAATCATCCACAAACTTCTTCATCCCTCCTTTACCAACGTTGGCTTGAAGGAGAGTATCCGAACTTCTGAATGCTACCTTTCCATCCTCCCAAGAAATTACCTCTCGTTGCAAAGACTCTGCAAAGTCGATGCAATCGTCTTGTTGATGGTTAGTACCATCACACCACACGCACTGATGTACCCAAGCTGGTTTGGGTACAAGTTCCATCTCAGTCGATGATCCCTTATCCTCCAACCTAGTAACCTTAGCTTGTAGATCTTGCATCTTTTGCCGTAGGTCCTCGATGGTTGGATCCTTCTCCTCTACAACCACAACTGGAAGTTGAACCTCAGATACTACCTGAACTGGTGTGGTAGTCAGTGATACATGTGTCAACCTTGTAGCCCTTTCCCTTGTCTGTCTCCGAACAAGAAGCTCAACAGCTTCATGCACAACCTCCCAATTCCTTGTTAGTCCTTCTTCTTCTTCCTCATCCTCCAGAAGTAGCTCCAACTGTTCCTGCCATGGTTCATCTACAGTTTGAAGAAACAGCTCCATCTTGTAGCTCTCCAAGGTTAGCTTGTCCACCCAAGGTAGTTGAGAGAATTGTCTCTCGAACTCCTTTAACAGCTCTGCAGGCTGTAAACCCTTGCTGGATCCGTTGACCCATCCCAAAAAAGATTTCTTGGTTACTCGATCTGAGTTTCCCAAGAAATACTCCTCCATCAGCGCATGTGAAAATGCATCACAGTTCCTCCCAAAACGCTTTGTTAGACCCTTCACATGCTCCCTTATCTCAGGCACCGCAGCGAATTCGAACGTCTCGATCATCTCTTTCTCCGATACCTGATCCAAATCCATCTCCGTCTTGTAACATCTCAAGTACTCAGAGATGTCTCTCCCACCAAATAGATCGAACTTGTCGATCACCCTTCCAAGCGCCTTCTTTCCCAAAGCCTCTTTTTGTTGCTTCCCTTGCTTTTGTCGCATAAACAAAGTGAAGGCTTGAAACAATCGTGCAGTTGCTGCATCCAACTGCACCCCCAAGAGGAGGGCGGGGCCGCCGATCCCCAGAAGTATATATGAGGGGAGCTCGATGCCTGGGTGGGCCAGGACGAGTCACCCGACCCGAGGGTTCGGCGGACGGACTCTGGGGGCATGAGGTGATGATTGGGTCAGTTCCAAGGCACGTTTCGATCTAGACTTGGACGTCTAGACTTAGGAACGATGTAAGGGTTGGAGCAAGAGTAGAGAACGAGTCGGCGGGTTAGACCACCGTTCGGGAGCCTAGACCCAGACGGACATCACAGGCGGTTGGGCCGCTACGTGTGCTGGAGGCACCGTTTAGGATCTTCGACTTTATGGGAAGTCCGCCCCAAGTCATCTTGTGACTTGTTCATGTTTGGGACCGACCTAGGCGGATCTAGGTCGGGACTTAAGAACAGCTGAGCTTGATGAATAGGGAGACGGTGTCGTGTCGGATATTTTGCATGAAGGATGTCAAGGAAAACGCGAGGTTCCTGGCTGTGGAGATGTTGTGTGCTGAAACAGAGACAAGACAAAGAAAAACACCCACGAAAACGAACGCTGCGATATATACCAACTCCAAATGTACGTACACTGTCGGTTCTTTCTCCTAAGAGCACAGAACTGTGAAGCAGACCAGAGCTGTCTGTAACCTGCTTCAAAAGCCCTTAAAACAAACCCCTGAATCACAACCCTGACCCAAAACCATCGAAGCGTAGCTCAAAGCAAGAGAAACTTCTCTTTGCTAACAAACAGAGCCACAGCAGTATCACGCGATCCGAACCCAAGTCCCAACCACATCCATGTATAAGCTCTTAGCTAAAGCTAGCTACCACAAGCTGTATACAGCCAACCAGAACTCTAACGAACTCAAAAGAGCAAAACCCGTAGCGAAGAAACTGAAAAAAGACCTATTTGTGGACTTCCTCCTTTCGCTGGACGGACTTCAGATGTCGATAGGGTCTTCTCCGCTGACTCCGTTAACCCAAGAAACCTTCAGATCCGACTCCCAACAGCCGAGATATCGCCGATTTTCGGTCGCAGGTGACCGAACCTCCAAAAACTCCTCCCTGCGACTTAAAACCGCTCACACCGCACAAACGGATCGTCCAAACTGATATCCGTCTTCGCTGGCAGATAGATCTAGCTACCCTGAACCCAACGAGACTCCAAACAAGTCGTTTGGAGTTCCCCTTGCAAAACCACTCGAGAAATTTGGTCGCAGGTTATAAAAAACTGACGTAAATCGGCTCCCTGCGGCTCAAACTCGCTCATCACACCGAAACCAACAATCCAATGCACACACGGTCTTCTCCTATGAGTAGATGAAGACTCCCTGATCGCGTAGGCACCAAGAACGAAGAGCTTGGCTCACCGATCGCGAAGAACAGCCCAACCTCAGGTCGCAGGTGAACGAAAATCTGATGTAAGCGCTTCCCTACGAGCCAATTTCACTCAGAACTTCCAAACCGCTCGATGAAAACTGGTATCGTCTTCAATTTCCTGTAGAACTCGGTGTTCTGATCCCGTTGGATCCAAGGACAACAAGTTTGGACTCCGGAACGGTCCGAATGGTCCAACTCCCCTTCACAGGTAACTGAAAACTCCAAATCTGCTTCCTGCGTCTCAATTCACTCAGTATGCACTCCCCGGTCCGTCTCTTCCCTAACCGTTTGAACCAGTGCGTAGCGTGCACAGATCTGAATCCAACGACGCCTTGCGCGTTTGCATTGGACTTCCAAATCTCCCACACCGTCCTCTGACAGGTCGCAGGTGCAAGCAAGCCTCTTAAGCAGCCCCCTTGTTACAGTCTGTACGTACGAAGTTCAACCCTCAATAATAAGAAGCAGGTCCCTTGCGTCTTTGATATAACGCCTGGAGCTCTAAATACCCAGTCAGCAAGTAACCAGGGACCTAGCTTGATTTTACCTTCTTTCGAATTGCATAACTTTTTCTCTGGATGTCCAAACGAAGTAAACAAGATGCCCATGGAAAGCTGACAACGAGCTCTACCCATCTATGTGATGAAAGTGAAGATCCGAAGTTGCGGCAAAAGCCCGTAAGCTGGATCTAGCTTGTCTTCTCCATCTTTCGAATCTTGTAACTTTTCCACTAGGCGTCCAAATGAAGTAGATGAAGTGCCTATGGAAAGCTGACAAGGAGCTCTATCCACTAGTGCGATAAAAACGAAGATCCGAAGTGGTGCTAAAAACCCGTAAGCTGGGGCCTAGCTTATTTTCTCCATCTTTCGAGTCTTGTAACTTTCTCACTAGGCGTCCAAACGAAGTAGATGAAGTGCCTATGGAAAGCTGACAAGGAGCTCTATCCACTGGTGCGATAAAAACGAAGATCCAAAATGGTGCCAAAAACCCGTAAGCTGGGGCCTAGCTTGTTTTCTCCATCTTTCGATTCTTGTAACTTCTCCACTAGGCGTCCAAACGAAGTAGATGAAGTGCCTTTGGAAAGCTTACAAGGAGCTCTACCCATCTATGCGATGAAAATGGAGATCCGAAATGAAGCCAAAAGCCCGTAAGCTAGGGCCTAGCTTGTCTTTCTCATGAGTGACTTGGAGTGACAAGCATCGAAGTTTGAATTTCAGGTAGGAGCCGGTCCACGACACGATAAACGGTCCGGCTCCGGTCCGGACCAAACTGAGATAAGATAAGTGGTGCATGGACGCTAACTTGTGATTGTGTTTGCAGGTTAGCAGTGTAAAGTTTGCGACCTACTGAGTTAGAGCTTCCGCTGGCGCAAGAAGGCGGTCGGTGCATGAAAAGTGGTATCTGAGAAGGGATATATATATCATTTGAGTTGTTTCAGGTACTCCTTCGCTTGAACGTCGCAAATTTAACCTTCACGTATTCGCCTCTCTAAGTCTGACTCCTTAGGATACATAGCCCGCAAAATCTGTGTTGACGATGAAAGATATTCCTCCTTGCGACTCAAGGCGTCAAGAACAACATTGTCCTTTCCCGCTTTGTGGATTAATTCCACGTTCATGAGCGCCAAGGTATCATGCCACCATAGTTGCTTTGACGTCACCCGATCTTGTGTCACAAAGTACTTGAGCAAAATGTTATCAGTATACACTTGGGTTTTGTGGAGTCCCAAGTAATGCCGCCATTTCCTCAAGCAATGAACCACCGTAAACAGTTCCTTCTCGTGAGTCGGCCATCGACTCTCTATCCTAGATAGCTTCTTGCTTTCGTACACTACAGATTTTCCATCTTGCACCAACACTCCGCCAATCCTAAAGCCCCTTACCGACTCAATCAGGTGGAACTCCTTGAGTTGAAAAGACAACTCGGTGAGCTATTAGCGCGGGGATATATTCGAACCAGCAAGTCACCTTATGGAGCCTCAGTTCTTTTCGCAAAGAAGAAGGATGGAAAGTTACGACTCTGCGTAGATTATCGTGCACTCAATAAGATGACGGTGAAGAATAATTATCCCTTGCCAAGGATAGATGACCTCTTTGATAGGTTAGCGGGCGCAAAGTACTTCAGCAGGATAGACTTGAAGTCAGGATATAACCAGATCCGGATAGCTGACCCACATGTTGAGAAGATCGCTTGTCGAATCAGATACGGATCGTTTGAATTCCTGGTGATGTCATTTGGACTCTGCAATGCCCTTCGACGTTCACTACATTGATGAACACAATTTTTCGCGAGAAGATGGATGAGTTTGTCATCGTTTACATCGACGACATCTTGATCTACTCCAAAACCTTAGAGTCGCACGCGAAGAAGCTAAGGGTGGTGTTGACGAAGCTGTGGGAGCATAAGCTGTTTGCCAACATTAACAAGAGTGAGTTTGGTTTGGAGCGCATTAACTTTTTGGGACATGTCATTAGTGCAGAAGGAATCGGCCCGGATATGCAGAAGGTGGACACGATTGTGACTTGGGAGCCTCCGACTACAGTGAAGGGGATGC
The DNA here is from genome assembly GCA_036924285.1 of Asterella californica. Taxonomy (NCBI): domain Eukaryota; kingdom Viridiplantae; phylum Streptophyta; class Marchantiopsida; order Marchantiales; family Aytoniaceae; genus Asterella; species Asterella californica. Next base: position 6,750,248 of record JAYKYS010000019.1, read on the forward strand.
GACGATTCTTAGGATTGGCGCAGTTCTACCGCAAGTATGTGAAGGGGTTTTCAAAGATCGCAAAGCCGCTGACGGACTGGACGGACAAAGACGCACAGGTAAGTTGGACCAAGGAGGTGGATGATGCGTTTTAGACAATCAAAACTATTTTGTCAAAGGCGCCAGTTTTGAAGCTGGCGAAGTTCGACAAACCATTCGAGGTGCACACAGACGCGAGCAACTATGCGATTGGTGGAGTGTTGGTGCAGGATGGAAAACCTGTAGCGTACGAAAGCAAGAAGCTATCCGGGACAGAGAGTCGATGGCCGACTCACGAGAAGGAACTTTTTGCGGTGGTTCATTGCTTGAGGAAATGGCGGCATTACTTGGGACTCCACAAAACCCAAGTGTATACTGACAACATTTCGCTCAAGTACTTTGAGACACAAGATCGGGTGACGCCAAAGCAACTACGGTGGCATGATACCTTGGAGTTCATGAATGTGGAATTAATCCACAAAGCGAGAAAGGACAATGTGGTTCCTGACGCCTTGAGTCGCAAGGAGGAATATCTTCCATCGTCAACATTGATTTTGCGAGCTATGTATCCTAAGGAGTCAGACTTAGAGAGGCGAATACGTGAAAGTTACATGGGCGACGATCAAGCGAAGGAGTACTTGGAACAGCTCAAGCGAGGAGTGAAGTTGCAGAACATGCAGCTAAGACATGGTTTACTCATGTTCAAGCAAAGTCGGGTTTATGTGGGACAAGGAAAACTTAGGACCAAGTTGTTAAAATAATCTCACGATGCGCCCTTATGTCGCGCCCCTCATTCTCAAGATCGGGCGCAGACGCGAACAACAGAACCCTAGCGGACTTGCGCTAGGTTGTGAACGCTGCGAGTAGGACTTAACGGCTTGGCCGGGAAGTCGGGATCAGATGAACCCTAAGTGGTTCTCTGAACCAAGGTTGGAACCTTGGGTTAGGACATAAGGGCCTACCCCAAGAGGGCCCCAAACGAACGCTGACCTAAGGGGGCGAGTCTGGGAACGGACTGAAACATGAGTCTCAGACATAGGTCTGAGACGTGGGTCCGAGACGCAGACGAACCACAGGGTTCGACCCTAGGTCTGGACCACAAGTTTCGGAAAAACTGCTAAGTGTTGGAGCTCCAGGGACGTTTTAGGTCGTGGACGGAGCGTCACGTAAGATCTCGAGGCGAGTGAGGTATCATTGGAAAGGTCTCGTCGAGAGCTTTCCAGTGATATATAACATTCCTCGATCTGACCTCCGAGCTGGAAGTTATGGCCGAACCACAATCAGGTTGTGGTATAATTTTCAAGGACCAAAGAGGAGGGCGGGGCCGCCGATCCCCAGAAGTATATATGAGGGGGCTCGATGCCTGGGTGGGCCAGGACGAGTCACCCGACCCGGGTTCGGCGGGCGGACTCTGGGGGCATGAGGTGATGGCTGGGCCAGTTCCAAGGCACGTCCCGATCTAGACTTGGATGTCTAGACTTAGGAACGATGTTAGGGCTGGGGCAAGACTAGGGAACGAGTCGGCGGGTTAGACCACCGTTTGGGAGCCTAGACCCAGACGGACATCACGGGCGGTTGGGCCGCTAGGTGTGCTGGAGGCACCGTTTAGGACCTTGGACTTTATGGGAAGTCCGCCCCAAGTCATATTGTGACTTGCTCATGTTTGGGACCGACTTAGGAGGATCTAAGTCGGGACTTAGGATTGCTGAGCTTGATGATTAGGGAGATGGTCCGGCTCCGGTCTGGACCAAACTGAGATAAAGTAAGTGGTGCATGGACGCTAACTTGTGAGTGTGTTTGCATGTTAGCGGTGTAAAGTTTGCAACCTACTGAGTTAGAGCTTCCGCTGGCGCAACAAGGCGGTAGGTGCGCGAAAAGTGGTATCAGAGCCGACGCTTCGGTGAGCGAGAACTTGAGGTAGCGGCTGAAGGCTGGACGCTTGAGGAGGGACGCGAGACACGAAGCGGATCAGCGTTCCTAGGTGAACACTTGGAGCGATGACCGACGTCGGACAGAGTTCCAGGATGAAGACCAAGAAACGTGGAGCGGCTGACACCGGGACCAGATCGACTCGAGCTAGCCCCGAGGCACAGTCAGGAGACGATAACCGACAACCTTCGCCCCAACGTCGAGGAAGCCCAGTTCCAGCTGTGACACCGCTGCAGCAAGATGGAGTCTTGCCAACGGTGCCCAACGATGCAGGCGCGAGAAGTCAAGGAGCCTTGTATGCGGAACTCATCAAAACGATGAAGACCATGCAGGAAGGGATGGCCTCCAAGGATAAACGTATCGCGGAACTTGAGGCAGGCCAAGGAAATTCCTCGTCTACCAGAAAGCTTTGTAAGACGAATTTGCCGACTCCGTTTACAGGTATAGGACGGGCTCGCAAGGTTAAGGATTTCTTAACTGAGTTGGACCTATACTTTGAAGCGCATCAGGCTCAGGAGTCAGACAAAGTGAGAGCGGCGGTTACGTTCCTGAAGGACCATGCGCTTCTCTGGTGGACCGCATACAGAGATGAGCATGCTTTGACCGTCTCGGCGCTTGGTTGGAAAGAGTTCAAGGTGTTGCTCGCGGGACGATTCACTCCGGAGTATCAAAGGATTCGGGATGGTGTCGAGCTAGTTAGGCTGAAACAAACGGGGACCTTAAGTGCTTATGTGCGCGAGTTCAGTGCCAAGCTGGATTCGTTCTCCAAGTGGACTGAGGAGACCAAAATATGTATATTCATTGGGGGACTCAAGTCTAGCTCGGAGAAGGCTCTCTTTCGGATGCCGGAGCTACCATCGACAAGTGCCGAGCTTTTGAAGCTAGCGGAGCGAATTGGGGACGACGAAGTCTAGCAACAGAAACCTTTTGAACCACGCAGCACGGACAAGTTCCAGAAGAAGAACAAGGGCTTCAAACGACAGTGGGATAGGGGTGAGAAGGATCGGAAGGATACTTCTGCCCCGGCAGCAAAGCGGCAGCAAACAGGAGTAAAACCTAAGGGGCAGACACCTCAAAAGGGCAATGGTGCTAAGTTTACTTGCTACAACTGTGGCGAGGCGGGCCATATTGCTAAGGGGTGTACGAAACCTAAGGTTAGTAACTGTAGCATGAATGCGTTTGTTGCAAAGGACTTGTTGGAGGGCTAGATGACTGTGACCTTGAGAACCACGAAGAAGACGCCGGGATTGATGTTTCTACAAGCCAAGGTTGCTAATCGTGATGTTACTTTTCTTGTGGACACAAGAGCGACTCACTCCTTCATAAGTCCAAAGTTGGTGAAGAAGTTGGGCTTGTCTACCTCCAAGGCAGACAAACCTATTCAGGTGCGCTTTGCTAAGGGCAAGACGTACCAAACTTCTGAAGTGGCCTTGGACGTACGATTTGCGTGTGGGAAGTTGGAGTTCACAGAGAACTTCATGGTGTGCGAGATGGATGACATCCATGCGGTTTTGGAGAACACTTTCTTGGACAGGTTTGAAGTGGAACTTAGGCGGAAACCTTTAAGGTTAAACGTTAGAGTAAAAGGGCGGAAGCTGGGAGTGAGGCTGATCCGAAAGGCGCGGAAGATTGATGACTTTGCAGTGAATTTGATCAAAGGCAAACAGATGGACTTCAACGACGGGTCATGTGTTTGATGTGGGTTGCAGATTTGATGGCGGGTGATGGACAAGAGGAAACATCAGGAGACGCGACTAAACTTCCGGAGGTGCTTCACGAAGTGATTAAGGAGTTTGAGGATGTCTTGACGGATGAGTTATCTGCTGAGTTACCTCCAAGGCGGGTGGTGGATCACAAGATCGAGGTCTTACCAGGATCAGAACCACCTTCCAAAGCCCCTTACCGACTCAATCAGGTGGAAACTCCTTGAGTTGAAAACGCAACTCGGCGAGCTATTAGCGCGGGGATATATTCGAACCAGCAAGTCACCTTATGGAGCCCCAGTTCTTTTTGCAAAGAAGAAGGATGGGAAGTTACAACTCTGCGTAGATTATCGTGCACTCAATAAGATGACGGTGAAGAATAACTATCCCTTGCCAAGGATAGATGACCTCTTTGATAGGTTAGCGGGTGCGAAGTACTTCAGCAGGATAGACTTGAAGTCAGGATATTACCAGATCCGGATAGCTGACCCACATGTTGAGAAGACCGCTTGTCGAACCAGATACGGATCGTTTGAATTCGTGGTGATGACAAGAAGTAAGATAAAGGGGGTCTTAAAAGTATATATCTCTTTGCATAATTTTTGGATACTTTATCAAAGAAAGAGACAAATGGATCTCTCAAGGGTAGAGATTGAATTTTCTAATCCAATGGAGAGCAATTAACGCACATGGTTTATCTTTATACTTGGTGGTTAACGTACCATTACACACGCACAAAGAGAATTTAAGTCTCACTTGATACAAGTGAGCGATCCAGATCTCATCGGATAGATCAACGGCTCAGCGCGCGAGGACAACGTTCCCATCCGTTTGCAGTTCATTCCGTCACGATTTTTTCATCGTAGCGCGGGAGGATAACCACATTTGAAAACAATCGCGCGTAGTGCGTGAGAGGGAAATCGAAGGTTTCTTTCAGTTTGAACATAACGTCGTCTCCAATGCATTCTCTCGATGTTTAAAGTGTACACGATGCTTGCCTCTGACTCCTTCTTTTCTAGTCTTTAGGTTTTGTGTTTTTTCGTCCATCACTTTGCTCTACTCGTGCTGCTCTTTTGCGATCACAGCTTTGCATACTATCCATAGAGGCACGCAAGCTTTTGCTCGGAGTTGTCTGTTCAACGATCACTGTTGGATCCTCTCAGTTCGACAGTTTTCAGTTTGAACATAACGTCGTCTGCAAACCCGATGCTTGCATCTTACTCCTTCTTTTCAAGTCTTTAAGGTTTTGTGTTTTTTCGTCCATCACTTTGCTCTACTCGTGCCGCTCTTTTGCGATCACAGCTTTGCATACTATCCATAGAGGCACGCAAGCTTTTGCTTCAGGCCCGGAGTTGTCTACTGCAACGATCACTGTTGGATCCTCTCAGTTCGACGGGCTTGATACAATTTTAATGCTCCAGGGTCTAGACCAGAAGCAGACCTAGAGATTTGGAGGTAAAACAGTTGTTCGATCAGAGCAGGATCGTCATCTAAAGGTTCGTCCTGTCAGTTAGCGCTTCAAGCTCTTGCTCTTTCTCAGCTGCTCCAGCTCGACTGCTGATGGTTCTGGCCCTCGTATAAGGGCATATCCCAACGCCCCCAAAACAGTGTGGGTGCGAATAGGTAGACCCAAATATGTTTGTAGGTGTTGCCAGCAACCGCCGATCCAATGCTCCTCGCCGGATTCATCGATGCTCCTGAAATCGGCCGGTAGTCATTTACCATACACACTGTCAGTTCACTTCACCGCTTTATTCCAGCAAGTGAACAAATCACATTGGGAAATATTACCGAAGCCCCTCCCCGACTCACCCTGCAACGAGGACATTCACTACAATCGTGGCACCCACGGCGATTCCAGCCAGCTCTCCGACCTGCGTTCAGTTGTCAAAATCATTCCCTAAGGTTCAGATAGCCCGTTAAGGCAGGCAAGAAAGAGTGAAGCTACCAGGGAATGGATGGTGTCAGCTGTGAGACCTTGGTTCCGAAATTGACCAAGAATACATGTCCTATGGTTCAAGTGTCGCAGGTGCAAACATAACGCCTTGCATTTGAAGATTGAGCGTGGTGATGTTTTGACGCGTGATAGCACTTCAACTCTGTCCGAGGGAAAGAACTAAATGCCTTGAGGTTCCATGATCAAGAGCGGCGAAGAGGAGAAAGAGATACAGCGAAGTGTAGAATACTGAGCTTGAAGTTCCTCGTGGGATGGGATAAGAGGAAAAAATCCTATCTCGGTGGGGGACCTGAAATTCCTATCGACAATACAATTTGTAAGTGGTTCTTTTTCATCTGCCTGTATCCATATGGATTTATTCAGTGACTGATGCAGGGGACCTCTATTTCAGCTCGATCAAATACATCCGATTGTTATGTATCACCGCAACAAACTTTATAGGGCAGGAATATCATGAAGTAGACTGAGCTATCAAACATGTGGTATCGTGCTCGTATGCAGAAGCTACATTAGCTGTTGATAGACGCAGCGGACCATCCTAAGGAAACCTTATGGTCTTCCTTCATGATCATTATGATAGACCTGGAGGTCAATAGTTCATGGAGCTCCACAGAAATCTCGAGGCTTGGTTACACTTACCAAATCCATTATAGAGTTGGTCATCCTTGCTGTTCAATCGAGACAGCACAGTGGCACTGGTCGGATAGGTCCTCGTGTCGTTGACCGTCAGTTATGGTGCTCGTTAGGGAACAATGTTTTCTTCTATACGGTTAAAATATGAGGAGGTCTAGGTTCCTTTTATAGCCGTGAATCTTGTTTGCATAAGAAATTGTTACCTTGAAGTTCTCCTCATGACGCAGCGGTATAGGAGAGTGTGACAGTAGAGTAGGCACAGCCGTCGTGAGTCAAGCCTCATGCGCTGATCATGGGATCCCGCTCAAATCTGATGATCAGGCTAGTTCTTCAACTAAATTTTCAGAAACATGCGTACGCTTTGCAAGTAATATGATGACAGTCTCATATATATTTCCTGCATTTCTCCTGGCTTAGCGAGCTTACTTGATCGATGACTCTCCAGGATCGGAGTGTTCTCTCACGAAGAAGTTCCTGAAGCTCAGATTGTCAAGTTCTACAGGTACATGTACGATCCATCCTGTTTTCTTTTGCTGGATCTTTGAATTACCTGGATCATCGGCCTCGACGGATGATCCAGGCTGGATGGATATGGATACAGTTCGGGAACTGTATCCATAATCCCGATTGCAAGAATTCGAAGGGCATCTTGCTGTCCTAACCCTTTCTCGTTAAGAAAACCGTTCGCGAGGAACTGATGTCTCGCGTTTCAGGCGGTCAAGGCTTCAGTTAAATAAATGCCTTACGTTTCTCCATTTATCTGCGAGTTTGTAGTTTCCTCGGTCAACTCAGGTCGGTCACTGTTTGCTTACAGCTACATGCTGAAGGAGAGAGCGGACGACACTATATTACTCAAGTTGCTGGTCGGCTTGTTGGATCTTACGGGAAACTACGGTAAAGCTCGTATGATTTATATCCTCAAAATTTTGCTGCCACCTACAGACTTGTGATTTTACATTTCCGCATAAGGTTCACTCTTGTTTCTTGCTACTGAACAACAAACTCTGCAGTCTGCGTGTGCAGTAACTCTATCTTAACTGTAACTCAGTTTCTCGATCTAAATCTGTTTATAAGCGTGTAAATGCGCAACCTGGATTTCTTTATTTACTTACTGAGATTTATTTGCGTGCACAGGAACAGCGGAATGGAGAGAACATCGAACATCGACAAAGACAGAGCTTTGAAAGATCGTCGTAACTTTCTCTTACGAGCTCGCAGAGAGAAAAAGAAGATGACTGTTGAAACTGCGAAAGCGAAATCAATAGAACAAGAAGCAGAGGAGAAAGCCACGGTTCTTGTTTCTAATGCAATACAGGAGGCTTCTAAGATCTTGGAAGAAGCTAAACAACAAGCTCATGCAATTCTAGGCAGTGCAGAGGAGCAAGCCAATGCAACGGTGTGCAACGCCAAAACCAATCTAGACGATCTAGAGAAGCAAATCGGTGAGAGAAAGATTTGTATTCATAAACTTAGGTTGAGAATCAGATCCTTGGAGAGAACAGTAAGTCTATCAGCAGTAACACAAGAGAATATTATTCTCGGGTCAGATCAGCAACTAGCAAATAGTCAACTTGATAATCATGTACAGAGCGAAGCTACTGGTTTGAATCACGTAACGGAAGTTCTTGATTCTAGGCAAGGGTTTGGAAATTCTTCTGGTAATCGAAGTTCTGGTACAGTAGGTGAGCAGTCCCCTCCTAATAGAAGTAAACGGAGGGCACAAGCTATTGTCACGGAGATGCTGAAACTGTTTATGAGTCGGACACGCACTCTGAACGGTAGCAGCAAGAGACAAGTGCTTAAGCTCTTTTGGTCCCATAACGAACTGAGTAAACTGCATCCTTCCTCCTTAGGGTGCCCAAAGTTGGACTTATCTGTAGCAGCTGGTCTTCAGGATATCAAGACCTCTTTGCAAGTTGTGAAGATGGCCAATCGAAGAGATTACAAGAGCACAAAAGATGCAATATTGACATCTTTTGTTGGGCCCATGGTCCGTGAGAAAAGATCAATGACTAGTTTATCGAAGGCCTTGGGAATCAAGAGACATAATCTGTACAGAGCTAGTAAAGTCCGTAGTCAGTTAGACAGTAATAAGTCCCTTCGACATCCTATGGGGGAAAGACGACCTAGATCCGATAAGCTTTGTGGAGAGACTTGCAATATGGTGGAGCTCTATTGGGAAACAAGGACTCGTGTTTCTCCAAACAAGAAAGATGAGGTTCGGAAGCGACTTGGAGTGAAACAGTATGAAACGCATCGGGTTCATTGGCTTGAAGAAACTGAGGTAATGATAACTTATCTGTTCGCGTGCTTTTGCAAATTTTATCTTAGAGATATAGAGTTTTATATGTACTTGTGTAGGTATGGTTTCAGACTGAAATCTTGTAGGATTCTGGATTACAGGTGGAGTTTTACTTGCGTTTCAAGGAATGGTGTAAGTCTGAGGGCAAAACTGTAGAAATAGGATTACGTTCATTTCAAAAACTGAAGCCGTACTATGTCCGTGTTCTGAAAGATAGGAACGTATGTTGCTGTAAGAAACACGTGGAAATGGATTTACTGAAAGAGGGGTTAAACAAGCTCAGGATTCAACTTCATCCGAAAGACTGTACTTGTGACTGTCAGATCTGTGCACTTGGTTCATCTTTGACTCCAGTTTGTCCTTCGGTTTCACTGTGTCTTGCTACTAAGAACACCATCCACAGCGTTCGTGAATGGTGTGAAGAAATCGTATGTCCAAAGTTGGAAGGACAGATTTGGCATAAGAAGAAATGTATCATGGGTGAGTGCAATCGATGTGGTGTATCAAAGTTGAAGTACTGCAAGATAGAGATGGATCCTAGTGCAGGTTTATCTCTAGATTGGCAGACCTTCCAGTACGTCACACTGGAAGTTAATGCCAAGAAGAAGCAGAAGATTATTCACAACGACGGGAGTTCCAAGCCAATCAAACGTTTACGAATGGTTTATAAGACCACATCTATCTCTGAGTTTATGGAGAAGGTACAGACGACTATGCCTGGTTTTGTTATTCATAATTTTCAAGCTCGATGGCAAAGTGAGGAGTACAAGAGATGTTTGGCGAACTTTCCTAGAGGAACAATTGTCTCTGGAATAGATTTTGCAGAAAATTATACTTTCAAAGTACAGGATGAGGTGCAGAGTCTACACTGGGACAATCGACAGTTAACCATATTGGTTCTTATTACTTATCGTCACAAGGCTGATCAAGATGGTGTTGCGGAGACTATAGGAGTGGATCGCGACGTTGTGGCAGATTATCACTTTTACATTAGCGATGACAATGCACATGATACATTGTTTGTTCAGCACTGTCTTAATCTTCATTCCGTGTGGATGAAAGAGTTGGGAATTCAGTTCAAAAAACACTGGATGTGGAGTGATGGTTGTGCTGCTCAGTTCAAAGCTTGTCGGCCTTTCTATTTCGTCTCACGGTACTTCCATGCGTATGGTGCTCGAATGATATGGTGTTTTCATGCGTCAGGACATGGGAAAGGAGTGCACGTAAGTAAACACTCAATTGACTCCATGAAATTGTTTGTATACAGTTTAAATCTTGAACTTGTCATAATGCTTTGCTGTTGTGCTGTTGTGTGTGTCAGGATGGTTTGGGTGGGACCATTAAAAGCACGTTGACAAGAGCTCAATTGCACTGTACTGCTAAGTTGGAGAATGCACATGACGTTGTTGAGTTCCTCAAGGAGAAGTTCGCTGTTGGAAAACAAAAGGAGTATGCTGGTATACAAGAAGTCCGGAGAGTATTCGTCGAGGTTGCAGTTGATGAAGTTGACAGGAAGCTAAAGTGGGATTGTGCACCTGTTGAAGGCACACGTATACTTCATTGTTTTGACGGCTTCAGTGAGAAGAATCCAATGATCTTGAGAACCAGAGAGCTTTGTTGCTTCTGTCCAGCCTGTATAGTTGGAGATGACGAAGAGTGTTCCAATGAAGAGTACGTTGGAACATGGTCCTTGCGGCCCATCCATCCTAAGATGTCAGATTTTGTTAAGAATTGTGTGGAGATGTTTGGCACAGGACAAGGGGGTGAAGATATTGAGAATGATTCTTTGGCTGATTTGGTAGAGCTTGGAGACTTCTTTGCTGTCCAAGCCGAGGTTGATAACGCATTTGGTGTGGATTTTTACATCATGCAATGTGAAGAGGGAGTGAGGGAGGTTGTGACAGATTTCACTGATGCTTATGGAAGTTCATTTTCGGCTGGGGATCTTGTACTAAAAGGCATCTGGTACCAACAATATGGCAACAAGGAGACTTGCTTTGTCCTTTCAGACACCAGTCCAAGAAGTTACATAGCTGCTGAATCTGTTGTTCACATCAAGTTCACGCTAAAACCGACCGGCACCACGAAAGGGACTAAGTCTTTCTGCTTGGCAACAGACACCCTCGAGGCTATCATGTCTTCTTTGAACGGGTGCGTATTTGAAAACGAAGAATGTTTTTGCGTCTGATGTTGGATTCACATCCTGGTAGTTCTATAATTTGTATACTGCTGTTCTCTTAACTGATACGCAGGCTTTTTGTGTTATAGTGACACCATTCTTGCCCTGGATGATTGAGACTGAAAATGGAGTACTGAAAATGGAGCCAGATTCCTTTCGCTCGAAATCATCTCCATGACAGGTAAGCTTTCAGTGTTGAAATATTTTGACAAGTCTACTCTGCAAGTACTGCCTATGCTGCTATGCATTTACTGTTGAGATAGAACGCCTCTGATGTTGAGTATTGAGTACTTGAATTGAAGATTCTCAAAGTACTGTTAGAATTGACTACTTGTAGTGGATATTAAAAAGGTACGCATTTTGTTTATGAGGTGAACTTTTGTACTTAGAAAAATGACTATACTTTGGACTTGGACTTTTGTACTTGAAGATTAGTACTCTGTACTTCAAGAGTTTGATACAGGTTACTTTCTGTACTTAGAACTTGGAATCTCACATCCCCTTTGACTTGTGTACTGGAAGTTTAGTACTCTGTACTTCAAGAGTTTGATAGAGGTACTTCGCGTACTCAGTACTTGGGATCCTACATCTGTCTTTTGTACTTTACTTGTACTTTGAATATCGGTTGTGTTTTGTACTTTGAATTGTTGATGTAATGCTGCTGTCCTGATGAGTTCAGTGAGGAGGCTAACTTCATTTTATGGGCTACGTCAGGACAAGAGCGAGAACAGTTACGGGATATCACTCTGCGACTAGGTGGTTGTTTGCACGGAGTCGGTTCCTGCCTACCCGATTTGGACATCGCTCCGGATACCATCGATCGTTCTCGTAGCAAATACGATGACTTGCAGGCGTTGAGTGTCGTTGGTGGGGCTGGAACTTTTCGTACTCAGTACTTGGAATCCTACATCTGTCTTTTGTACTTTACTTGTACTTTGAATATCGATTGTGTTTTGTACTTTACTTGTACTTTGAATTGTTGATATAATGTTGCTGTCCTGATGAGTTCAGTGAGGAGGCTAACTTCATTTTATGGGCTACGTCAGGACAAGAGCGAGAACAGTTACGGGGTATCACTCTGCGACTAGGTGGTTGTTTGCACGGAGTCGGTTCCTGCCTGCCCGATTTCGACATCGCTCCGGATACCATCGATCGTTCTCGTAGCAAGGGCGATGACTTGCAGGCGTTGAGTGTCGTTGGTGGGGCTGGAACTTTGCGTACTCAGTACTTGGAATCCTACATCTGTCTTTTGTACTTTACTTGTACATTGAATATCGTTGAGCTAGCTGCAACCGCGAACTAGTTGAGTCCCTTCCCTAGATCTGCAAGTCATCCAGTGAGTAGATGTATTAGGCTTGGAACTGGAGCAGTGCCATTTTTTAAACTTTGATCTGCTCAGGCACCCTAGAGGACTTACAAGTAATTGTCGTTCATTTCAGCATGTTATAATTCATGTTCTGTCACTGTGACAATTCGGGGTTCCTCGAGCTTAGTAAGAAAAGTACACATGCTTCATAAGTAATCTGGAGATATTTTAGTGAACAATTCCTGTTACCGTACCAGGTTGCAGACGTGAATAGCCTAGCTCGAGCTCGGAGTCCTCTTCAGTGGAGCACGTCAAGCGAGACGCAGCAACAAGGGCTTTCTCGGTCACGGAGCCTACCGGAATGGAAAATTCAGCCCTACAGTTTTGTCGAAAAGTGGGCCAATGCGGTATTATGCGGTCTGGCCACTTTCCGCATGCTAGGCACGCCAGAGTTCATACGCCAGTGTGCTCTTTCAGCTGTAATTGTTAACGTCACCAGCAGGAATGTGGAGAAAGGCTGAACGGGTGTCAAAGTCAAAGCTGTATCAAGTTTTGGAGACTGATCTCGATTCGAAGCTCAACACCAAAGTTGGAGAATGTTTATTACCTTACACATATTTTGTCTCAGTATTCAGTTTTTCTTCCAGTTTTACTTCAGTTCCTGTTGTGAGCTAATGCACTTGATTACTTCTGTGTATTCACGGTCAAGACCTGTACTGTACATAGTCGTCGCACCTTGACTGGACAGAGGCTAGAAACAAGTATGGATTGAGATTGTCACAAAGTAGAGACGTGTGTTCGGAAGTTGTCAAACAGTTCCAACAGATCCTTGACGAAAATGTTAAAGCAGGTTGGAGAGAGAAGAGCGCTTAACATTTGACCGATATATGTACAGTGCCTGCGATCCATCATGATCGAAGTTCCACTTAATACACAGTTTCAGAATAATTTCCGATAGCGACTGGGGACATAATGTAGCACTAATTATGCATTCATCAAACAACGAACCCAAAACTGGATGCAAGAAGAGTAGCCGTTTTTAGCTTCTAAGACAAAGCCTCGGAAAATTGATAACATCAAGAAGCTTGATCGTTCTCGTGGCTTGATCGATTAGTATCATGGAGAGTAACAAATGAAACCACTCATTCTTTTCAGAAGAAAGAATACTGAATCCAGCTACGATCAAGGAAAGTTTTTGAACGCATGCCATTGGCAAAGCTAAATATTCCTTCCCATAAAATCATGCGCGTTTGCTTTTCAGATCCCCATGAGATTATATATCTAGATTAAACTTCATTAAACCCTTGATCGCCCTTTACAGCATACCAACTGCTGGACATTGCAAGTTCTCTCATGTGACGGTTCCACCACCTGCAATCAACACCGACCGGTACCGTAAGGGACTAAGTGTGCTGTTCCGGATCCTAGATCGCCCTTTACAGCATACCAACTGCTGGACATTGCAAGTTCTCTCCTGTGACGGTTCCACCACCTGCAACTCTCTTGCAGTTGGCTCGAAACTTCAAAATTATGAGAACCAGTAATACCCGACCGGCATGTTGGACTCAGTCATTGACTGGGGGCTGCTACTGCGGTAACTTATGATCATGCTGCGTAATTAATTAAGCTGCCCAACTGTATGGGCGAATAGTTCAAGTGTCCATTGGGGCTGGCACTCCATGATCACACAGTGAACTCCCGGTTCGAACCATTTCCACTCTTGCGTTTCCAGAGCTCATGAAGCGTCTGTCAGTTACAAAGTTGGTCGACTCACAGTTGCTGCCTCCAGTTCCATAGCCACAGAGTGCACAGTGGATTCAACATATTCTCGCTCCCAGTAGAACCCATACTACCCATAAGTCCATCGGGGGCTGCATATTGCCTCGGGTCACTCTCTCCATGTCTCCACAGAGTTGTAGGACGTGCATGACTAATCTCTGTACTAACAGTACTACTCTCGTAAACTCGATAGCTTTCTCCTACTCCGCCACAGCACCATGCAGGATCCCTTGTTATCTCTTGTTCAGATACTTGTCGTTAATAGGGTGAGTCATGAGATGAGTGAACCTTGTTGATAACTTGCATGATAACCTCATCGTTATGCATACTTCATATGTATGATCCATAAAGAATTTTGTATCGGAGTCCATTAGAGAATTATAGCAAATGAACACAATCCGTCTGTATGCACTTTGTGTGAATCTTCTATGTGAAAAATGTTTTGCCTGAACAGATTTAGAGCAAATATGCTAAGATAAGTCTAGAGAAGTATGCCAGAATTTTCAAAATAAACATGACCAAAATTCTCTAAATCCATGTTTGACCAAAGTGACCGTAGCTAGACTCTGGTTGCCCGTCACTAATAGATTAAACTGATTAATCTCTTTCTGAGTCAACAGATTATCCTAGAGACCATTCTCGAGTGTCTGAGACCTCTTCTAGGACAAGGCGGACACGGAACACCCATCAGTCACAAACTTGTCACCCACCTGCAGAACTTCAAGACCATTTCTCTTACCAACTGGATCCACCCTCACACCCGCTTCTCTTGCATTTCTCAGATCAGTTGGGTTGTCGTTCATTTCAGACCTGCAATTGGACGACGGCAAAACTAGATCCACTTCGGGGCAGGTCCTAGATCAGGATCAGGCCCTGACCAGAGTGAACACTTCGCTCCATCGGCTTTCGTTGTACCGGTCTGTTGGACAATCAGCATAAAAGACATCACTGCATAAATCTGCAAAGCTTGCAACGTTAAGCCCTCTACCATCCGGAGTACTTAATACTTAGGTACTGAACTCTCCGTACTGAAGTACTTAAAGGACCAAACCACTGAAGAGAAAGTTCAGGGTATACACAAAGTACTACTCGGATTGCTCATCCAAATTAATGAGTAGGATTTCGTCTTAGTAGGACCAAAGTGTTCCAAGTACTTTGGTACTGAATGTACAGTACTGAAGTACATAAAGGACCAAAGTACTTAGTACACAAAACATAAAATTAAAAGTACCCAAGCTTAAAAGTACCCAAGTACTTAAGTATCAAGAAACTTTATGTTACTTTAGCCATCGAGTACTGACTGAGCATTCAAGGGTACAGACAAAAGTACTCAATACAGTACACAATACAGAAACTTAAAAGTACCCAAGTACGAGTATCAGTTAAGTACGAGTATCACTTGAGTACTTAAGTATCAAGTGAAGTAATCAGATACTTTATGTAACTGTACTATGAGTACTGACTTAGCCTAAGTACTCAACCGAGATAATATGAGGTGTACTATGAGTACTGACTGAGTCTAAGTACTCAACCGAGATAACTATGAGTACTGACTGAGCCTAAGTACTCAACCGAGATAATATGAGCTGTACTATGAGTACTGACTTAGCCTAAGTACTCAACCGAGATAATATGAGCTGTACTATGAGTACTGACGGAGTCTAAGTACTCAACCGAGATAACTATGAGTACTGACTGAGCCTAAGTACTCAACCGAGATAATATGAGCTGTACTATGAGTACTGACTTAGCCTAAGTACTCAACCGAGATAATATGAACTGTACTATGAGTACTGAATGAGCCTAAGTACTCAACCGAGATAATATGAGCTGGAGTAACACGGATTAAGATTCTAAGAGGATGATGAGAAAGTAATGTCCTGAGTAATATTATTCCAAATCAACTACAAGGTGCGTGCGAGAAGAAGCATCAAGTGGAACACTCTAGCAGGTCTAGAAATAGTTTCCATCATACTTTGGTAGGTTTCTTACCTTCACAAGACAGTCAAATCATTTTTCCTCAGAAAAGCTTGCTGATCTGATATCTCCTTTCCTGCAGAATTGTCACATGTGAATTGAAAATCGTACAAAGATTACTTACAAAATAAATAACTAAACTTTGACTATGATGAAACATGTTGTAAGAAATATGCATTTGTTTTCTTACCTTTCTTGTTTGCGTGACAGAGGAGTGTGCACTTCTCTCAGTTGCTTGACATTTAGCTGAGTGCATGTCTCTGGGCTGTCTATGCCTGTCTCTATCTCTGCTTTCGATGCACTCCTAGTAGACACTTTCTTCGATGATATCTTGACAATGTGAGATGACGTTCCTGCACTATACATCCTCTTCTTGGTTTTTGGGGCAGTCGGCTGTATGATGCATAAGTCAGAATCACCTTCTTGATCCTCAACATTCTCCAACCCTTCTTCTTCCACTTTGGGTACTTTGAGAGCTTGAGTTCGTTTCCCAACTTTCAAGTTAACTTCCGGCATGGCTTTCATAAGACTGGAAGGCTTTGCAGGTTCACTGATGAATGCAACACACTGTCTGTCCAAGGACCTCGCCTTGAAGACTGAACGCTCAAGTACCCGTTTTCGTTCAACCGATGTCTGTCACACTCAACAGACCACAGGACAAAGTTAGATATACCTTGTACAAACTATCCACATATTGACTAAGCTAGTATAGATCCTTCACTTCTCGAGTTGATTAGCAAAGATACTTGTTTATGGAACATGCATAATATAGCTCTACAAATACAAAAGCTATTCAGAAACATTGGAAAGTAACCGTGATTTCTGAACTCACCAATGTACAACACCAAGTGTGTCCTTACAGTATGATTTCCAGAAAAAGCACTGTAGATTTCAACCATAAGTCCACGGGTGGAGACTTGGCTTTGAGGCTCACATGCAAATGATTACTGTGACCCGCTCAGTAGAGAGAGAAAAAGAGAACAAGAGAGAGAGAGTTGGAATTCATGAAAGTTTGCATTAGCAGATGCATCGAAACCGAATGTAGAGCCTTGACATGTGCAAGCTGATTGAACCGTCGAGACAGAAGAGGAAACTGAAAAGAAGCATGGGACGACACCACTTAAGAGACTGATCGTTGTCTTTTACTTGTGTGAATGCAATCTAAACTGTTGCACGCTGTTTGAACTACTGACACATACGAGAAAGAAAGTATGAGCTGAAAATGAAAGGAGATTGGAGAAATTAATCTTTATCTTTTAATTGTGTGCAGACTATTGAAAGAAATCCAAATTTCTCGTTCCCAATGAGACTAAGCTGATCGAAGTGCATGCCCTTAAGACGAAAACAAGGAACCCGAAGAAATAAACTTGATTACTATCTCCGGGGCAAGTACCTCTAGAAAGTCCAACTACCTTCTTGTTATTCATGACAACCTGGCAACAATTTTCACACTACTGCATAAGGAGCCAGTAAACCAAAGGAGCAAGGCACTGTAATTCCTGTATCACACTGACCGACGGAATGACTCTGATTCATGACAAAGGAAATGAGAAATCCCAAGTAGATGAAAGCAGAAACTCGTCTAACATGAAAGCGAAGCACTCTCCAAATGCAATCGTCTCTTTAGCAGCGCAGACAATATCTATGAGGGGTGAAAAGGGAAGGCAACAGGACTACATTAGCATGATATCTACGTTAGCGCTTCGTACAACTTGGTAACTTCACTGTGGAGGTCAATCGTTCTTGACGTGAAAAAGCGCGTTCACTAATATTTTACCTAAGATTTTACTAGACCCATCATCTGAACCATGGCCAGAGTCAAGAGACGCCGAAATCATACGATGATAAGAGACATGTAAGGCCACTGCCTCGAGGGTGGAAAAATCTTCCTTCAGCTAACACGGAGGCAAGCGGATAAAACCAACGAAGCTGAAAACGGACAAGAAAGTCTCACAATGCGATCGTTTGGTGCGCAATGCCAACCAGCAAATAACATCTTGAATTAAAAAATAAAACGGCGGAGCCGAGGGCACCTTCAAGAAAGGCTCCAGAGTCCAGTTCCTTATCCACCCACACTTGTCAGAGGTAAAAATGTATAACTTACAGGCAGAGTCTTAGTTTAGTAGATACCTTAGTATACACCGTCGTGAGTTGTAGTTGGCGTTCTCTCTCTTGTACTCTTCGTCCAACAATCAGATCAGGATCTTTGTGATATAACTCATTGACACTGTCGGTAAAAGCAACTCGTTGGGCAACCAGACCTAACTCTGTTTCCAGATCGATAAAGATGGAAGAAGATACTCGCAAACCCCAACTCTCAAGCCAGTCTGGATGGAATAGCTGAGTACAAGCTACACACTTGGGCTCTGAATTGCTTAACAAAGGTATGATGCAAGCTGGATGATACACATGTCCACATGATGTGGGCATAAAATTATAACAATGAAAAGCAAGACAACAAACTGGACATGTGGACAATCGAAAAACTGAACGTGTCAACTCAACAGCAGTAGGAATCTGCCGAGGACTCAAGGTGACCTTCCCACGCTCAAAATGATTCTTCAACTCTAATAACTCTTGCCTTTGTGCGTTTAACAATGTCTCGCATGCTAAAAGATTCTCCTCCTCCTCCAATATTTTCTTCTTTGTTTCTTCTTGTTGTTGAACGTTGAATTTCAAAGCCTCCGCTGTAACTTTCTCTTTGGTTTCTAGTGAAGCTTTCTCTACGACTGCAGCCAAGAGTTCTTCTTTTCTGCTTACCAGCTCATGGTTCGTTTCTTCTTGCTCACTTTCCAGTTTATCCAGTTCTGTCATATCCTGAACAACAAAAGGATCACCAGAGAATGAGAATGTATTGTCAGTTAAAACATAATCTATGCAAGTAGATGGCAACGGAGTACAAGAGCTATCCAGAGTCAATCACACTTGAGCAAACGACTGTAAGGCAAGAAAAAACTGAAAAGTCAAAACCTCACTCTCTCAGTCAAGTTCCCATCCACAAGTGGCATTTACTGAAATTTCTTGTCGAGGTTGTTGAGGATACATCCCCTTGGTTCGATAGATTCTGAGTGCATCTCCTAATCATTTCGAGGAAATAAGTACGTAGATCATCGAGCAGAACGAGGACAACTTAGTCAGCCAGACGAGTGCGCAGGGGAAGAAAAGTCAGGGAAGCTGGATGTTCAGAAAGCTTGACATTATCGTTTAGGAAAGTTAGAGACGCTGAGTACAATCAAAGAGATCCTTCGAGTTAAGACATCTTTCCAGAAGAACGAGTCAACTTCTTCGTCTCAAGTCTTCAATGAACCGCCTTGCTACTCGTGCTGCACACATAAATACTGAACCCAACTGCCAGGCACACAGAACGTCGATTGGGGAACGAACCTAGCATCAGCCATAGAAAGGTCCTTACGGCCAGGAAGAGGGGGTGTAAGGAAACAAATCGAACCAAAGCTTCAAGATTACAGCAGCTCAGAAACAGGCATGCGGTTGTGTAAATAAACGGAGGAAGAATATCCAATGTCCTGACACCAACGGTTCCTGTTCTATAGAACCTGGAGAATCTTAACAGTGTACGTACAGAGAACCACTCCAAACTCCTTAAGCTTGGCGTCACGCACTGATCCTATCACGGCTATGATATAAACATGTATGTAATGATCATGATCAGCCTTCCAGCTTTATTGGTGTTCTGTGCACGTGCATGGAGGGAACCCAACCTCGTTCCAATAAAGTTCCAACGCTGAATCGTCGTAAGTCACTCAATCTAGCTACTATGTTTACTTTGAATCCTGGTCCAAACCTGCCAGGAATTACAGAACATGTGGAATATACAGCAATTTGATGTTCTCCAGTCGCTTACCCTCACATGCTAGAACGTCCAGAGTTCTCCACGCGCCAAGTCGAGATCTGTTGTAGACGAGTAAACTCTACTAGGAACGATAGTTAGCAAGGAAAAAGGACATCCAACAATCGAACGCAACAGAGAAGTGAACAGAAAGCAGGGCAGCTGAGGTCAACTTTGGAGACCAGGGAAGGTCTCGTTTACACGTGTATGAGTCATCAAGTTCGCCTCATATGACTCCAGCATTTTTGCGTTCTAAGGCCTAACGTGAAGAATGTTTAATCTCTCAATCTTGCAAGCTCGCACAGCTCTTGCATCTATGCAGATTAAGGCCACTCTGTCAGTCATACCGGGCTTGACAGGTATGAGCAGAACCTACCATGTGAGCCATCGTCGCCTTCAGCTGGAACGAGTGGGAAAGAAGGAATGTATTCAATGAGACACTGATCATAGTTCCAGAGATGCCAACTCAATTTTTAATTAGCAGCAACGGCTTTAAAGATGGAAGTCGGTTTAGTATTCCCCTATCCTGCCAGACGACCATGTCCCTACAACGACAGCGTTGTCGCACCAAGGGACACCTTGGTTCTCTTCGAGGAAATACAACCTGGAACATCAATCCATCTGAAGATATTTGTATCAGATTCTATGCATTATTCTCCAAACTAAAGCGAAGAAACGTGCTTAGGAGACAAGAAAAGGATTCGAAGGGTGGTAGGCCGTGCGTCGCTGAATTAATGATTGCCACATAAGCTGTCAGTTAAGAGACGTATGGACCAAAAAGGGGATTAAGATGTGCGTAAAAGACTAATGAAATGAAGAGAGGAGATCATTACGAGAGTAGCATAAATTGTACAGGTAAGTATAGTCGTAGTTTCAGGTCAAGCAAGAAGCGCATCACAGTTTACCTACTGATATGTCAGCGAACTTGTGCCTAGTAGCCGAAGGCTCGTTCTCGTGTCGGTCCCATTCAAGAAGATGCTTGAATGAAGCTTCCAAACTCTTCATATTCGTCGTCAATGCTTAACAGCGGGGGAGGCGTTACTGGATGAATTTTAGGAGGTGGTAAGCTGAAGATCGCACCCCGCCCTTCACGACGAGTAGTACTTGTGGAGACAGTGGGCTGCTCCTGAGTAACCGAAGCGAGAAAAACTTCAATCAGTTCTGACGTACATCACAGAAACGGAGCTCAGAAAAGATGATGTAATCATAGTATACGGGCGCAAAGGGCCTTGAAGCCCAAAGGCGACTGAAAGAGCTAAAACTTCTACAATCACCGTAACCACTCACTGCAAGTCGAGAGAAGTAACTAAGAAAGACGAGATCGCACTCCCCAACCTATTGGTGTCAGAAATCGTTTCTCCTTCTCTTTTTCCTATAGTTAAGAAAAAAAGTAGAAGGTCATGGATCGATCAGGCACCAACCTGAAACTCAGGAACACTAGGAGGCGGTAAGTTTTCAGGACAGAATAGCTTTCTCTCGTACTTATCGCGTATCCACTTCTCTACCTCCTCATTTGTGGATTTAGGACATGGACGAGGGTAACCAGCAGGAATGAGGCCTGTTGTTCAAGTATATATTAGGATAGAACATTTCTTCTGGGGAGTACTTAAGATTCAATTCAACGATGGATACACAACTCATCAACAGATGATTACAAGAAGATTCTCTATCCTCCGCTATTCAGCAATCTTCCTTTTTTTCTGCTCGAATCTGCAGGGTCAAACATCAATCGGCACAACATAGACTAAAGGTTTCTAACCGCCTCATGAAACCTTGGTCAAGCCTATACTCAACTTATTCTGATATTGCTTCTACTGCGCCAAACGCTTTGGAGTCACTTTTGAACTGCCAAACCCAAACCATATTCGAAATTCCAGCTCCGGGATAAGAATTCGTCGATACCAGTACACCTATGTAAAGCGTGGGTGCGTGACAAGTTCGACTCATCCAGTAAACTGGATGTAAACTGTTCAGTAAGAATCACGAATCCACCCGTTCTTAGCTAACCATTGTCTTTCCTGGTACTGTACCCTTGTATGACAGTAGTTTGCGACTTGTCTGTTCTACGTCTTAGCTATATCAGTGACCACTAAGATAGACCACTGTACATAGGCAATAATAGTGCTGTCTACTCCCACAATGGTGAAACACTGCAAACGAAGGGAAGAAATATTCCCCAATCGCAACCGGTTCGAAAACAATAACAATCTTACACATAGGGACAACCGAGTTTACATCTGCATAAGAAAAGACCCCATCAATCAGCCGTAAGTCAAGACGGAGAGCTTGAAGCCACGCTTCAACACAAAGGAAGTGCTGTATTGCCTGGCACACCGAACGTCGATTGGGGGACGAACCTAGCATCAGCCATAGAAAGGTCCTTACGGCCAGGAAGAGCGGGTGTAAGGAAACAAATCGACAACCAAAGCTTCAAGATTAGAGCAGCTCAGAAACATGCATGCGGTTGTGTAAATAAACGGGGGAAGAATATACCAGTGTCTTGACACCAACGGTTCAGAAAAGCAAGACATTATCGTTAGCAAAGTTAGCGACGTTGAGTACAATCAAAGAGAACTTTCGAGTTAAGACATCTTTCCAGAAGAGCGAGTCAACTTCTTCGCCTCAAGTCTTCGATCAACCCAATGGCCAGAGCAATGGAGGTGATAGTGATTCTATGCTGCTATTCAGTGCCATATCTGGCTACAAGGAAAAGACCCCAGATATGCACCCGCAGCTGAACCTTTCTCCATCAGGGAAACTGACTCTCCCAGACGATCCTCTCTGATCAAAAACGAAGAAAAAGCATCCTCTTTCAACAGTGAGCATGTAGCAGCTGAAGAATCATTCAGTGGAGATCACAGGGATTACGATGGATCAATCATGCTACGGAAGCCTCTTGTGGCAAGACGGGAAGCAGAGGAAGATTCGAACGGGGAAGACCATGAAACAGAGCGCAAAGAGGAATAACAAGAGAAGCATATCTATTCGACAAAAAATCTTTCATTGAAACATTTCATGTAGAGTTTACTTACTGCAGGGTCTTCATCGTTAAATCCATCGTCGCGTTCTAAGCTCATGGATATTTGTTTCGCTGCTTCTTGGAGTAAATTCACTTCAGTCTTCACTTGGAAGATCTTTCCATCTTCGTCTATAATCTTTTGCTGCACTTCCGCCGTTACCCTCTGTCCATCCTTTTCTTCTGCAATGAGCGACTCCAAGAGCATTTTGACTTTATCAAGCTGATCCTTCCCTTCTCGTTTTCGGTTTTCAGCAAGACAAATCTGGAGTTCTAAGACATCGATACACACATTCTTGACGTCTGCTCCAGCTCCAACAGAATGACGGAGAGAAAAATCAGGTTCTAAATGGCTCAAATGGTTTTCACAGACAGTAGTCTCTTCAACATTTTGTGAAGAGTCCTGCGGAACGTAATGAGAAGAAGCGCGTCCACACTTGCCATACTCCTCGTGATCATCCTCGTCAAAGATCAAATCGAGAGGGGGTGTGTATACTCTATGATCTCGAATCCAAGCAGGACCTGTTGGCCTGGGTCCCTTGCGGATCTTTTGAACTTTCAACTGATTTTTCAGCTTATCTACGGCAAAAGCAACCCAATTCACTCGTTTGCGTAAAATCCTCTCCACATATAAACCCTTGGCACAATTCCGACCGATGCAATCATTCACTATTTTCTCTCGTCCATCTACTACCTGTAAGAGTTGAGTGATGTCTGTATGAGGGATCCCTGTACTCAGATGGACTTTGAACCCGTTCCTCCCGTTTCTTCCCTGCGCAGGTCCAAAGCATTCTGTGAGTTGTGCATCGGTGACTATCAGATGTTGGTCTATAGTCGTGGGTAAAAATCCACGCGATGGAAGTTTACACACAGTGCCAAAATAATCCACATCTTTATAAAATTCCTCTTCTTTCCAGTCATCTTCAAGAGTTTCGAAAGTATCTTCCATCACGATGATCAGACAAGCACTCAGTACTGCAAATCACAGCCAAACTTATCGATCTCTGTTCACCCCAGTACTGTAAATCTCTGAAGTGAGAGCCAAACTTGTCGAGCTTTGTTATGATACTAAGTCGTTATGCTCAGACTAGAACTTTTGAAGAGAAGATCTCTTTCCCTCCAAAGTTCTGGTCAAAGTCAAGGTACGTGCGGACGAGCTCTAGAAGACCTGTCCTTTTCCTCTTCCCTCTTCCCCCTTTGTTCCCGCTTATAGTTTTGTGCACAAGACTTTATTCTTTCAATTTAATGTGTACTAAAGGTAGTTCAGATCAAAAAGATCTCCATCATTGAATTTGAAACCACTATAGCATTCATAGATCGGACCATTAACACTAATGAAACTATATAGTGAAACATTAGAAGAGCATTAGTACTTTATAGAAACACAAGTACTATGGAAAAAAGTACAAAATGGCACACTTTAGGTCCCTTTTATCATGCTTTGACCCTGATGCCATTTGGACTCTGCAACGCCCCTTCGACGTTCACTACATTGATGAACACAATTTTTCGCGAGAAGATGGATGAGTTTGTCATCGTTTACATCGACGACATCTTGATCTACTCCAAAACCTTGGAGTCGCACGCGGAGCAGCTAAGGGTGGTGTTGACGAAGCTGCTGGAGCATAAGCTGTTTGCCAACATTGACAAGAGTGAGTTTGGTTTGGAGCGCATTAACTTCTTGGGACATGTCATTAGTGCAGAAGGAGTCGGACCGGATATGCAAAAGGTGGACGCGATTGTGACTTGGGAGCCTCCGACTACAGTGAAGAGGATGCGGCGATTCTTAGGATTGGCGCAGTTCTACCGCAAGTATGTGAAGGGGTTTTCAAAGATCGCGAAGCCGATGACGGACTGGACGGGCAAAGACGCACAGGTAAGTTGGACCAAGGAGGTGGATGATGCGTTTCAGACTATCAAAACTATTTTGTCAAAGGCGCAAGTATTGAAGCTGCCGGAGTTCGACAAACCATTCGAGGTGCACACGGACGCAAGCGACTATGCGATTGGCGGAGTGTTGGTGCAGGATGGAAAACCGGTAGCGTACGAAAGCAAGAAGCTATCTGGGACAGAGAGTCGATGGCCGACTCACGAGAAGGAACTGTTTGCAGTGGTTCATTGCTTGAGGAAATGGCGGCATTACTTGGGACTTCACAAGACCCAAGTGTATACTGATAACATCTCGCTCAAGTACTTTGAGACACAAGATCGGGTGACGCCAAAGCAACTACGGTGGCACGATACCTTGGCGCTCATGAATGTGGAATTAATCCACAAAGCGAGAAAGGACAATGTGGTTCCTGACGCCTTGAGTCGCAAGGAGGAATATCTTCCATCGTCAACACAAATTTTGTGAGCTATGTATCCTAAGGAGTCAGACTTGGAGAGGCGAATACGTGAAGGTTACATGAGCGATGACCAAGCGAATAAGTACCTGGAACAACTCAAGCGAGGAGTGAAGTTGCAGAACATGCAGCTAAGACATGGTTTACTCATGTTCAAACAAAGCCGGGTTTATGTGGGACAAGGAAAACTTCGGACTAAGTTACTCAAAGAATCTCACGATGTGCCCCTATCAGGCCATAAAAGAGAAAAGTCCACTTTAGCAGTGATAGCTAAAAAGTTTTATTGGCCCCACATGAAAGACGATGTTGCCCACTTTGTGAAAACATGTGTAACCTGTCAAGCGAACCGCGTTTCTTATGAGAAGAAACAAGGGTTGCTTCATCCTCTGCCGATTCCAGTCCGACCTTGGGAAAGCATTAGCATGGACTTCATTACCTCTCTGTCTGACTCGAATGGATACAATGCGATTTTTGTGATAGTTGATCGGTTTAGCAAACTAGCGAAGTTTGCTCCGACCTTGGATACTGCAACAGCGTTCATGACTTCTCGGTTGTTCCTAGATACTTGGTGGCGTTCACATGGATTACCCCGGAGTATTATTTCAGACCGAGACTCTAAGTTCACAAGTGCCTTTTGGAAACACCTGTTCCAAAAATTGGGGACTAAATTAAAATTTAGTACCGCCTTTCATCCGGAAACAGATGGGTAAACGGAACGAGTTAACTCGATTCTGAATCAATACTTGAGGAATTATGTGAGCGCGGACCAAAGTGATTGGACGGAGTGGCTCAGTCTTGCGGAGTATTGCTACAATTTCACAAAGCATTCGGCAACCGGTGAATCGCCTTTCTTACTGGCTTACGGACGTGAGCCAGAAGGGCCTCTTGACTTGACTCTTGCAGGGAGTTCTACATCGGCACGACCAAGAACACGGCAAACATCAGCTGAAGAGTTGGTGGCGGCAATGCAGCGGCGCGAGGAGTAAGTCAAGAAGAACCTCGAGAAGGCGCAGCAAAGATACACGAAGCAGGTAAACAAGCATCGACGGCAAGTGAAGTTTCAAGTGGGCGAAGAAGTATGGTTAAGTGCGAAAAACTTCACACTTCCGAAGGATATATCGGCGAAGTTTTCATCGAAGTTTGCGAGACCTTTTGTCATTGTCAAGAATCCGCACGAAGACGTTTATACCTTAGACCTTCCTCGCGAGTGGCAGTTGCATCCGACTTTCCATGTTTCTTTACTAAAGAAACACTTCAAGGATGATTTGCGACCGGAGCGCAAACAGGTTCTTAGGCCTCAACCTGATGTCGTGCAAGGCGAAGCAGAATATGAGGTGGAGTCCATTTTGCGATCTCGGGGCAAATCAAACCGGATGGAGTACTTGGTCAAATGGCGTGGTTACCATTTGAAGGAAGCAACTTGGGTACCCGAGGAAGATCTCGCACATGCGAGCGAAGCATTGGACCTCTTCAAGCGGAGACAAGGACAACAAGGGCGTTAGCAAGATGAGGACATCTTCTTCCAGCGAGGGGTGAAGAAACGACGAACCATACGAGTAGGAACTTGAGACGATTTGGACGGATGGACTTTGTACCTTTGTCTTGTATTTGGAAATAAAGATTTTGTTTCTGGAAATTTTGTCTAAGTGTATTGGTAGTGCATGGCTATGACTAGTTCTGATCAGATGCCTAGGATGTTGTCAAGAGGAGGAACGAAGCACACTCAAAGGAAGCGAGCTGGTTTGGATAAGCATCTAAATCAAGACTAAGTCTTGATGTCAAAACTTAGGTTTGCCGTAGCGTTGGCAAAGCAAGTATGAACTTTCATACTTGTCTTGGGGCTTGGGGTGATCTTGCTTTGCGGTTTTCTAACTGCAAAGTAAACTTAGTTGCGCGTCTAAGTCAAATCAGATTACGACCGGAAAGTGGGTTTCGAGGGACCTTGTAAGTAGGTGTGAATACTTATAGTTAGCAAGTTAAGAGTCTTAAGTAGAATGTTTAGAAGTTGCCAACTAGTTTTGTTTAGGGTAAGCCAAAAAGGTAAGGCTTTTCCCGAGACTAGTTGGAATTTTCTAAGTGTTCTAGTGACAACTTAAGACTCAAGCCAAGAAGGGAATTGCGGGTTAGCTACCAGAACGCAATTCTGACGCCAAGGGGTTGGCTACCCATTTTGAACTTGGTGTTAACTTAAAGGATCATTGTTGATGAGGGCATCAACCTCCAAAGTGGGGGTGAGTGTCGCGCCTCTCGTTCTCAAGATCAGCGCAGACGCGAACAACAGAACCCAAGCGGATTTGCGCTAGGTTGTGAACGCTGCAAGTAGGACTTAACGGCTTGGCCGGGAAGTTGGGATCAGATGAACCCTAAGTGGTTCTCTGAACCAAGGTTGGAACCTTGGGTTAGAACATAAGGGCCTATCCCAAGAGGGCCCCAGACGAACACTAACCTAAGGGGGCGAGTCTGAGAAAGGACTGAAACATGAGTCTCAGACACAGGTCTGAGACGTGGGATCGAGACGTGGGTCCGTTTCGCGAACCTACTGAACCCTTCCGGTCTTCTCGATACCGTCTTCCCGAAGCGATTCTCGTCTTCTGGGGGTTTAGCTCGTCTTCTCACACCTCCAGAAGGCTGTCCGGCTTCGCAGAAGTTGACTAGTAACAGTCGTTACACCTTATTCCCACACTCACATTCCAACGGGTCAGATAAATCACAGGGTGTATGCCCCCTGTAGCCTTCCCAGGCTTCTGCCTACGGAAGTTGTCTTCCTGCAGCACTAAACGACATTCACCTTCACGGAAGCTCAATAGAAGTCTCGGAAGCTCACTAGAAGAAGATAAGAAGATGGGGAAGATGAGGGAAGATGGGAAGAAGAAGAAATCCAAACAAGAGAAAACAGGATGAAAAAGGGCAATTAAGATTCCGACAGGCTTCTAGTCCGGATCCTGACTAACAAGCCATCCCTGCTTGTAATAGTTTAGGGAGGAAGACAACAAACGTGAGTACTGTAGCACCGTCTTCTACTCGAGGATGTCGTCTTCTGTTTCGGGAAGAAGGCTTCTTTCTTCTTCACTTCGCTGCTCTGACTGCTCTGTCTTCTGGGATCCCTTACCTAGAAGACCGTTCGTACGTAGATCCTAAGTGCTCTACTGAACGAGTCAAGCTACACTCCACAATTGTTGACATTCACCGCCACTCAAGAAGAACACTTCCCATGCACAATTGGGAGCGAATTCAATACATTCCACCATCCTTAAGATAGCATGTCCGATCCTACTAAATCTGGAAGTGTCGATTGAGTTTGCTAACTACTCTGATTGCTCGGTGGCAATCTCCACATGATCTGCTCCTACCGGAGCTACTACCTCGACTTCTGATGGGCTGGGAAGCCCTGCACTTACCTCGGATACCACTGAGGTAGCTTCCCTCTCCTCGCTCTTCACTGGCCCTGCTGTTTCTGCGGCTGCGTCTTCCTCGGCTTCGACTTTGGAAGACGAGTCGAACGGTGCGTCTTCGGTCTTCTGAGGCACAGATGCAGTACTAAGGACCATGGCGACCTCATAAGGGTCCAGGGAAGTCGCTTCCTCCACGCGGAATATCTGGGAAGACGGCTCGTCTTCCTGTCTTCCAGAAGACATCATGTCTTCCGGGGCGTCTTCTGGAGTCTTCTCGTCTTCCAACGCTGTCATCACCAAGTGTACAGCGAGCTCCTCCTTCTCCATTCCGGATCTAGTCGAGGGTGCTGGGGCTTGGGAAGATGCGGTTGCAGGTGTCGGAAGTGAGAGAAGACCATAAAGTGTCTTCACTCCTTCTATCTGTCTATCCAAGTACCTGAACATGCTATCTCTGCATTCCACCAACCTCGTCTTGGACCCGCTGTCCCATTCCCTAGCTAAGGTAAGTAACTTCTTACCCGCGGTGAAGTTGAACTTCTTACCCGCGGTGAAGTTGAACTTCTTCCGAAGCGCTTCTACCGACTGAGCTAGCATCTTCTGCGCACGAGCCTCCGCTGCTTCCCTCTGCGTTTTCTCCACTGCAGCTTGCGCTTTTGCGGCTTCTCGCTGCGTCTTCCAAGTGGTCTGCTCTTCTGCGAGGGCAGTGATCTTCTCCCGCACTCGGAGAACTTCTTGATCGCGCTGCTGTACTCGCGCCTGCAACTCCTAGTTGCTCTTCCGAAGTTGCATCGACTCCTTGGCAGAAGCGGCTGCTTCCGCCTTGTACCTCGCTGCAAGCTTCTCCGTGGTGCGGAGACTAGCTTCCAGCGATTCCGTCTTTTGCTGGTTGTCTTCCTGTCGCAGCAAGGTGCGCAGGCCGAATCCAGGCTGTAAGGGCTTCTCCTGTGCCCTCGCTCTCCTCTCCAGCAACTCCATAGCGGGGTGGAAGACTCCTCGTGGCAAGAGCGGCTCTCCTCTTTGCGCTTCCTCGCATTGCAGTAGGAGCGCCCATCCATCCTTCGTCTTCTGGAGTCTTCGGAAGACTCCCAGGTGTTACAGAAGCTGTCTTCTGGTCCGATCGGGTACTCAGCAAGTCTTCCTCCGAGTCCGACTCCGATCCTGAATGAATGAGGGAGATGGGTGTCCTCGGTACACTTCTGTGACCCATCTTCCTCACTGACATGGCGTCTTCCGACCCATTAGACTCGTCTTCCCTCACCAGAAGCGTCTTCTGGTGAGAGCCGGGTCTCAGCTGTGGCATCAGAGTGGGAGGGGGCGTTGCTGCTGCCTCTCGGTCGTCGTCTTCCGAGGTCTCCTCCTTCACCTCCTGTCGCTCCGTTGGCCCATACACTGCCAGCTGATCTTCCCTAAGATCCCCCATGGCTACATACAAGTAGCAGAGGAAGGGCGTAAGGTGTCCTCCCGCCGGGGTACCCAAGTATGCTAGCTCCGTCTGTACATAGTTGTGGATGTACGCGCCCCAGTAGATTGGCACTGTGTCATCCCACACTGATTCCAAGAACTCCACGTCCTGATCTCCTAAGTACCTTGTCTTCTGCGCTTTTCCCTTGGGAAAGAGATGCAGAAACAACTTCGCCAGAAGTCGCTTCTTCGGCTCTCGGTAAGACTCTATCTTCCAACCGTTCCTCCCCTGCCTGTCTTCCACGAAAAGGCAGGTGGTACTCCCAGGCACATGCCATGAACTCACAATCCTAGGCAAGATCTTCTTCTCGTACCAATATCCTCGGTTCTCGGTCTCAGGCCTGTGAAACGCCTTACGCCACCAGTCTTCAGTCCAGGAAGACGGTCTTCCCCGAGCTACTCCTGCCTTTGCAGGTACACGGTTACGCGGTGGTAACGCGGCCCACACCTCCTCCAGAAGCCCTTGATCTGCGAGGTTCCAATCCCACAGGAAGAAGTCGAGACCCAACTCCTTGAGGAAAGGAGTGGCCTCGGTCAATTCTGCCGCGGGTAACACCAAGCCTCGCGGATGCATCGACATACCTGGAAGATCTATTGCACTAAACCACAAGCATCTACTATGAGCTGAAGGCTCAGTTCTTGCTTAGTGCCCACAGTCTAGCTTCTACTTCTCAGAAGACGAAACTAGTCTTCCAGAAGACAACTGCTCCGTCTTCCAGGATTCTAACAGTACTTCCTAGATAGCTCTCGTCTTCCGAGCTATATCTAAACAATCCTATCTAAGCAAGGCCTCGCATGGATTACCAAGAAGACAACCCACCTTGCATTACATCCTACTTCCTATCAGAAGATACAAGATATGCGAGAAGTAGAGTATAGAAGATGGTTGCGGGCTCCTGCGGTGACAGTGACCTCTGGGAAGACACTAGGGACAGCTTCCGATTCAACGTCTTTCTCGGAAGACTTCTCGAAGTCAGACTTCTCTTCACAGGTCTCACCTGTCTTCGTCTTCTTACACGCAATCTATCCTCACAACAGACTCAAGACAACTGCACTCTGTTCTTCTGACTTCTCACCTCTCATACGCACTCAGAAGAAGCTTGCTGCATGATGGGAAGACATGACTCTCGACCATTCCCTCCAGATTCTGCCAGCAAGACTTCTCACAACTCTCTTCTAAGTTCGGGAAGAAGAAGGAACGGCTGCTATGGATCGGACAGAAGAGACCCGAATGGACCCTCGCGTCTTCTCGCTCATTTTGCCAGCCTTCCAGTCTTCTAGTCTCTCTAGGAAGATGGGGAGTTGAGAAGCTTGGAAGACCGGGAGGCACAGACCTAGTTCCCGACTTCCAACTTCTCGAATTAACACAACAACTCACCACTCCACTCAGGATTCGTACCAAACCTCTCTAAACACAAAAGCAAAGTAAATCCACTTTTGATACGAATTGTGTTTAGTCGACTTCCGAAGACTGTCTTCCGAAGACGGTCTTCCGAAGATGTTCCCATCTTCCGAATCGTCTTCTATTCCAAGTTTCGGGGATAGAGAGGTAGGAGGGTAGGGAAATTGATAGTTGGGGTCTCCAATTTGAGGGCTAGGAGTAGGGAAGCTCGAATTGAGCTCCGGAAGAAGTAAAGAGATGTCTCGACAGAAATTGAGCAGCGCTTCCGCGCCCAATGTCTCAATAGAAAGAATGGGGGTGGGGTAATCGATCAGGCTGCCTGCACACAATCAAGGAAGCGCGGGGAGTACCAAGAAAAGACGAGAAGAAGTGGGAGGGGAAAAGAACAGGGAGAAGAACCTCTACAGTCTTCTTCGGCTCCTCGAGTTGCCTTCGACCTCCGCGCGCTTCTGGCTCTTGTCCTAGCTTCCAATGCGACTCCACACGACTGCGCCTGCTGTCAATTTTGGTCCACACCTCGATTCCACCTCTGCTTCTACTCGCCACTCTTCACTGTCAACTTCTCGGAAGCTCCACAGAAACGCCTTCGCTTTCTCTGCGGTTTGTGCTCCCGCAATTCGATCTCACCCTTCGCCTAGCTGCCAACTTACTCTCTCCTACCTCGATGTCTCACTCGATTCCTCTCTCAATGCTAGCTCGCGAAGCTCACTCTCTCAATCAATCTTCCTCAAGCGCGCTATGCTGCAGGAAGTTGGAAGGTGCCTAATGTGCTTCCTCACGCATCTTCCCCGCAGATTAGGGGTTCTCGTCCTTGGTGTCTTCCTGACCTACCTACCTATTTGGTGCGCTTCAGTAGGTACACCTACTGTCTTATCCGAAAACTCGTGGTTGGTCCTCCGCGGTCGCTGTCTTCTGGAAGATAGGTGTCTTCCGCCGTCTTCCCATCTTCCGCCGTCTTCTCGTCTTCTGAAGACGCAACTGAGAAGACGATCTTCCGAAGACGGTCGTCTTCTGAAGAAGTCAACTTCTTATTACAAACAGCTCTTAAGATCATCTTCTTGTTAAGGAAGACGTAACCTTAAGTAACAACGCTTCTTCAGTTATACAAACAAGTCATTATTCTTAAAAATTTCAAAAATTCGTGCATCCTGCAATTTGTGGGCACCACATACGCCCACCCTCACATGTTTGCGTCCCCGCAAACATCAGTGGTTCATGCACTTCTGTTTACGTCCAGTACTTCTTGACGCGCCACCCATTAACACGAGTGGTCATCAGTGTACCGTCCAACTCTTCCAACTGCAAGGAGCCATTGTCGAAGACCTCTAAGACACGGTAAGGCCCCATCCAGCAAAGATGAAGTTTTCCGGAGAACTTAATATGACGGTTGTCGTAGAGAAGCACCAAGTCCCCATCCACAATAGTCACCTTCCTCAACTTGCTATCGTAGTTTATCTTACGTTGCGCTTGCACCTCGTATGTCTTCTCCAAAGCTGCATTCCTGTCTTCTTCAAACTCTACGAAGTTCAGAAGACGCTGCTCCTAGCTCTCTTCTTCTCCCATGCGTTCGGATACGGCTAACCGGTATGTTGGGACCTCTAACTCAATGGGCACAATGAACGTCATGCCGTAAGTTAGGTAGAAAGGCGTCTTCTGGGTTGTGACTTTGGGTGAAATTCTGAAAGCCCACAACACAGATGGCAGTTTCGTGTCCCAGTCATACGCATGGTTAACAATTACCTTGTTCAGGATGTTACACAGAAGACCGTTCGACTTCTCCGTCAGCCCATTCGCTTTCGGATTGTATGGCGTCGTCTTCCGATGCTTAATCCTGAAGTATTGGGTCAGGAGGGAGATAGTCTCATTTAAGAAATGAGTGCCCCTATCTGACACCAATTCCAGCGGACATCCATACCTAGTGATGATGTTATGCCATAGGAACCTTGCTACTACTGCGGCATCGTTCTTTCTCGTGGTCTCGTCTTCCACCATCTTGGTGGCATAGTCGGTAGCTATTAAGATGTACCTTGCTCGTGTTCTTCTCGCCACCGGGGCGATAGGACCTACAAAGTCGATTCCCCACTTTTCGAACGGGGCAAGCGGAAGAATGGGAGTAAGAGGCCACCTTGTTGTAGCGGTCGGTCTTCCCACCCTCTGGCATGCATCGCACTTCCTGATCTCCTGAAAAGTGTCTCGGTACATAGTTGGCCACCAGTATCCGGCGTCTAGCATCTTCTTCACTGTGGTCTTCAATCCGTAGTGACCCCCAGCATCTTCGTAGTGAAGACCTGTGATCACTGATTTTATCTCTGACGGCTCGAGACATATTCTCAGCTTCTCGTCATGTCCCTTTCGAAACAAGATACCCTGGAAGATAGCATATGGACCTTCCTTGTGTAAGAAGACGGCCTTCTGCTCCGCATCCATTCCCTCGGGATACTGTTGGTCTTCCAAGAACTTCCTCAAGTCCTTGAAGATCGACTCTTCTGTGGAAGTCGCAAAGACTGGATCAGAAGATCTAGTCTCGTCTTCTGGGAAGCAGGCGGTACGCCCCCCCTCAGATGAAAGTGTCTCTGCGAAAACTGAAAACAACTTCTCGTCAGGAAACTCGTCTTCCACTTCATCTTCTCGTCGTTCTGTCTCCAATCTGGATAGGTAGTCAGCATTAACATGCTGTCTTCCGGACCTGTACTCAACTGTGTAAGTAAATTCTTGGAGTAGGAGAATCCACCTAGCTATCCTATCCTATCCTATCTGCTTTCTTTACAAGATGTTTCAAAGAGAAGTGATCTACATAGAAGACAAACGGGTTTGCCAGAAGATAGTGTCTAAACTTCCTACAGGAGTAAATCATGCCAAGACACTCCCTTTCGGTTGTCGAGTACTTCTTCTCTGCATCATTGAGTTGTCTTCCCACGTAGTAGATGGGATAATCCTTCTTCTTCTCATCTTTCTGACTCAACACCACCCCGATGGCGAAAGCAGAAACATCCACATAAATGTGGAAGACTCTTTCCCAATCAGGAGGCCGTAGGACAGAGGATTCTGACAAAAGCCTCTTCATTTCTTTGAATGCTTCCTGCTGCTCAGAAGACCAAATGTATGGTTCGTCTTTCTTCAGCAACTTAGTGAGTCTCCCTGCTACCTCTGCGTACCTGTCAATAAACCTCCTGTAGTATCCTACGTTGCCAAGGAAGCTTCTCAACTGTGTCAGGTTAGCAGGTGGGTGGAGTTTCATGATGACTTCCACCTTAGCATAGTCGACTTTTATACCTCTTCCGGAAATCCTATGTCCTAGCAAGATCCCTTCTGACATACCAAAGAAGCATTTCTCAGGGTGAAGTGCCAAACGATGTTCTCTACACTTCAGAAAACATTTCCTTAGAAATATCAAGTGGTCTTCTCTTGATCCAAACACACAGAAGTCATCCAAGAAAATCTCCATAAAGGTGCGAAGATACTCCTTGAAGATTGTAATCATCAACCTCTGGAACGTGGCGGGTGCATTGCATAAACCAAACGGCATTTGATTGTACGCGTACGTGCTCCAGTCAGTAGTGAAAGTGATTTTCGACTTGTCTTCTTCTCTGATCGAAACTTGGTTGTACCCAGAATACCCATCCAGGAAGCTGTAGAACTCATGTCCTGCTACCTCGTCTAACACAGAGTCGGTGAATGATAAGGGGCGATGATCCTTTTTCGTGGCCAAGTTCAGCTTCCGGAAGTCCTGACACACTCGGATCTTCCTTGTCTGCTTCTTTGGCACGATGACAATAGGAGCTACCCACTCACTACTAAGTACTGGGAAGATGACTCCTGCCTTCAAGTATTGGTCAATCTGGTCCTTCACCCGAAGCGAGTACTTGAGGTTGAGCCGATACTGCCTCTGCCGTGCAGGAACAACGCCCTCTAGCAAGTCGATGCGATGCTCTCCCAACTCTCGAGGTATGCCCTTCATGTCTTCTATGGTCCACACGAAGACATCCTGGAACTCCGTTAGAAGTTCTCGAAAATCTTCCAACTGCTGGCCCTCGATCACCTTGGAAAGCTTCAGCTTCTTCCCAAGAGTGTGGTGCCCACAAATTACAGGATGCACGAATTTTTGAAATTTTTAAGAATAATAACTTGTTTGTATAACTGAAGAAGCGTTGTTACTTAAGGTTACGTCTTCCTTAACAGGAAGATGATCTTAAGAGCTGTTTGTAATAAGAAGTTGACTTCTTCAGAAGATTGTCTTCTCAGTTGCGTCTTCAGAAGACGAGAAGACGGCGGAAGATGAGAAGACGGCGGAAGACACCTATCTTCCAGAAGACAGCGACCGCGAAGGACCAACCACCAGTTTTCGGGTAAGACAGTAGGTGTACCTACTGGAGCGCACCGAATAGATAGGTAGGTCAGGAAGACACCAAGGACGAGAACCTCTAATCTGCGGGGAAGATGCGTGAGGAAGCACATTAGGCACCTTCCAACTTCCAACTTCCCGCAGCATAGCGCGTCTGAAGAAGATCGATTGAGAGAGTGAGCTTCGCGAGCTAGCATTGAGAGAGGAATCAAGTGAGACATCGAGGTAGGAGAGAGTAAGTTGGCAGCTAGGCGAAGGGTGAGATCGAATTGCGGGAGCACAAACAGCAGAGAAAGCGAAGGCGTTTCTGTGGAGCTTCCGAGAAACTGACAGTGAAGAGTGGCGAGTAGAAGCAGAGGTGGAATCGAGGTGTGGACCAAAATTGACAGCAGGCGCAGTCGTGTGGAGTCGCATTGGAAGCTAGGACAAGAGCCAGAAGCGCGCGGAGGTCGAAGGCAACTCGGGGAGCCGAAGAAGACTGTAGAGGTTCTTCCCCCTGTTCTTTTCCCCTCCCACTTCTTCTCGCCTTTTCTTGGTACTCCCCGCGCTTCCTTGATTGTGTGCAGGCAGCCTGATCGATTACCCCACCCCCATTCTTTCTATTGAGACATTGGACGCGGAAGCGCTGCCCAATTTCTGTCGAGACATCTCCTTGCTTCTTCCCGAGCTCAATTCGAGCTTCCCTACTCCTAGCCCTCAAATTGGAGATCCCAACTATCAATTTCCCTACCCCCTACCTCTCTATCCTCGAAACTTGGAACAGAAGACGATTCGGAAGATGGGAACATCTTCGGAAGACGCTTCTTGAACTTGACTGTCTTCGGAAGACCATCTTCGGAAGTCGACTGAACACAATTCGTATCAAGAGTGGATTTGCTTTGCTTTTGTGTTTAGAGAGGCTTGGTACGAATCCTGAGTGGAGTGGTGAGTTGTTGTGTTAATTCGAGAAGTTGGAAGTCGGGAACTAGGCCTATGCCTCCCGGTCTTCCAAGCTTCTCAACTCCCCATCTTCCTAGAGAGACTAGAAGACTGGAAGGCTGGCAAAATGAGCGAGAAGACGCGAGGGTCCATTCGGGTCTCTTCTGTCCGATCCATAGCAGCCGTTCCTTCTTCTTCCCAAACTTAGAGGAGAGTTGTGAGAAGTCTTGCTGGCAGAATCTGGAGGGAATGGTCGAGGGTCATGTCTTCCCATCATGCAGCAAGCTTCTTCTGAGTGCGTATGAGAGGTGAGAAGTCAGAAGAACAGAGTGCAGTTGTCTTGAGTCTGTTGTGAGGATAGATTGCGTGTAGGAAGACGAAGACAGATGAGACCAGTGAAAGGAAGTCTGACTTCGAGAAGTCTTCCGAGAAAGACATTGAATCGGAAGCTGTCCCAAGTGTCTTCCCAGAGACCACTGTCACCGCAGGAGCCCGCAACCATCTTCTGAACCTTTCTCATACTCCACTTCTCGCATATCTTGTATCTTCTGATAGGAAGTAGGATGTGATGCAAGGTGGGTTGTCTTCTTGGTAATTCATGTGAGGCCTTGCTTAGATAGGATTGTTTAGATATAGCTCGGAAGACGAGAGCTATCTAGGAAGTACTGTTAGAATCCCGGAAGACGGAGTAGCTGTCTTCTGGAAGACTAGTTTCGTCTTCTGAGAAGTAGAAGCTAGACTGTGGGCACTCGGGAAAAATTGAGCCTTCAGCTCATAGTAGGTGCTTGTGGTTTAGTGCAACAGATCTTCCAGGTATGTCGATGCATCCGCGGAGTTTGGTGTTACCAGCGGCAGAATTGGCCGAGGTCACTCCTTTCCTCAAGGAGTTGGGTCTCGACTTCTTCCTGTGGGATTGGAACCTCGCAGATCAAGGGCTTCTGGAGGAGGTGTGGGCCGCGTTACCACCGCGTTACCACCGCGTAACCGTGTACCTGCGAAGGAGAGTAGCTTGGGGAAGACCGTCTTCCTGGACTGAAGACTGGTGGCGTAAGGCGTTTCACAGGCCTGAGACCGAGAACCGAGGATATTGGTACGAGAAGAAGATCTTGCCTAGGATTGTGAGTTCATGGCATGTGCCTGGGAGTACCACCTGCCTTTTCGTGGAAGACAGGCAAGGGAGGAACTGTTGGAAGATAGAGTCTTACCGGGAGCCGAAGAAGCGACTTCTGGCGAAGTTGTTTCTGCATCTTTTCCCCAAGGGAAAAGCGCAGAAGACAAGGTACTTAGGAGATCAGGACGTGGAGTTCCTGGAATCAGTGTGGGATGACAGAGTGCCAATCTACTGGGGCGCGTACATCCACAACTATGTACAGACGGAGCTAGCATACTTGGGTACCCCGGCGGGGAGGACATCTGACGCCCTTCTTCTGCTACTTGTATGTAGCCATGGGGGATCTTAGGGAAGATCAGCTGGCAGTGTATGGGCCAACGGAGCAACAGGAGGTGAAGGAGGAGACCTCGGAAGACGATGACCGAGAGGCAGCATCAACGCCCCCTCCCACTCTGATGCCACAGCTGAGACCCGGCTCTCACCAGAAGACGCTTCTGGTGAGAGAAGACAAGTCTAGTGGGTCGGAAGATGCCACGCCAGTGAGGAAGATGGATCACAGAAGTGTACCGAGGACACCCATCTCCCTCATTCATTCAGGATCGGAGTCGGACTCAGAGGAAGACTTGCTGAGTACCCGAACGGAGCAGAAGACAGCTTCTGTAACACCTGGGAGTCTTCCGAAGACTCCAGAAGACGAAGGATGGATGGGCGCTCCTACTGCGATGCGAGGAAGCGCAAAGAGGAGAGCCGCTCCTGCCACGAGGAGTCTTCCACCCCGGAAGATGAGAAGAGTAGCTTCTTCTCGTGCGCAGAAGATGAAGGCCGTAGTGGTGGAAGAGGCTTCCTGGCCTCTAGAAGACAAGGTCGACACCTCCGAGCGAGTGGTGGGGATGAACTTGTCTTCCGTAGGAAGACGACTGGAGGAGTTCAGTGCCTACTTCCAGAAGGAGATCCAGCCCGCTATGGAGTTGCTGGAGAGGAGAGCGAGGGCACAGGAGAAGCCCTTACAGCTTGGATTCGGCCTGCGCGGCTTGCTGCGACAGGAAGACAGCCAGCAGAAGACGGAGTCGCTGGAAGCTAGTCTCCGCACCACGGAGAAGCTTGCAGCCAGGTACAAGGCGGAAGCAGCCGCTTCTGCCAAGGAGTCGATGCAACTTCGGAAGAGCAACCAGGAGTTGCAGGCGCGAGTACTACAGCGCGATCAGGAAGTTCTCCGAGTGCGGGAGAAGATCACTGCCCTCGCAGAAGAGCAGACCACTTGGAAGATGCAGCGAGAAGCCGCAGAAGCGCGAGCTGCAGTGGAGAAGACGCAGAGGGAAGCAGCGGAGGCTCGTGCGCAGAAGATGCTAGCTCAGTCGGTAGAAGCGCTTCGGAAGAAGTTCAACTTCACCGCGGGTAAGAAGTTACTTACCTTAGCTAGGGAATGGGACAGCGGATCCAAGACGAGGTTGGTGGAATGCAGAGATAGCATGTTCAGGTACCTGCATAGACAGATAGAAGGAGTGAAGACACTTTATGGTCTTCCTTCACTTCCGACACCTGCAACCGCATCTTCCCAAGCCCTTGCACCCTCGACTGGGTCCGGAATGGAGAAGGAGGAGTTCGATCTCGCTGTACACTTGGTGGTGACAGCGTTGGAAGACGAGAAGACTCCAGAAGACGCCCCGGAAGACATGATGTCTTCTGGAAGACAGGAAGACGAGCCGTCTTCCCAGGTATTCCGCGTGGAAGAAGCGACTTCCCCGGACCCCTATGAGGTCGCCATGGTCCCTAGTACTGCATCTGTGCCTCAGAAGACCGAAGACGCACCATTCGACTCGTCTTCCCAGAAGATCATTCCGTCTTCCGAAGTCGAAGCCGAGGAAGACGCAGCCGCAGAAACAGCAGGGTCAGCGAAGAGCGAGGAGAGGGAAGCTACCTCAGTGGTACCCGAGATAAGTGCAGGGCTTCCCAGCCCATCAGAAGTCGAGGTAGTAGCTCCGGTAGGAGCAGATCATGTGGAGATTGCCACCGAGCAATCAGAGTAGTTAGCAAACTCAATCGACACTTCCAGATTTAGTAGGATCGCATATGCTATCTTAAGGGTGGCAGTTTTCCATGTAAAAATAGTTAGGACCCCATGTGGCAGCATAGGTAGCGTAGGAGTAACACAATGGAGGGCTAATTGGGAAGAGGGACCGCATGCATGTGAGGTGACAACCTCTTGTCAGCGCCTCTCTCTCTCTCCCTGGTGGTCGCCTCCCCTGACTCTCGAGGCAGATGGTTAAGTAGGATCGTAGAGTAGGAAATGGAGCTCTGCCAGTTCTGCCAGTTCTGTAGAATTCTGTAGTAACTGAACATACACACCGATTCTACAGGCAAGCAGGCGAGACACATTAGAGCAGAGACAGTCTTAGCGCACTACACCCGTTGTTGGAAACATACGAATAGTCTTGGAATATACAGGAGGGGTCTACATACTCGCACCAGCAGTGGTTCGAAGATGTAGATAGAAGTAGTGGACAGTCTAGGAACAGGGAACGACATCCTCGTGCAGTCCTGTT
This sequence comes from Asterella californica, assembly GCA_036924285.1. Lineage (NCBI taxonomy): Eukaryota > Viridiplantae > Streptophyta > Marchantiopsida > Marchantiales > Aytoniaceae > Asterella > Asterella californica. Next base: position 6,790,408 of record JAYKYS010000019.1, read on the forward strand.
AGCTAGGCTGGTGTGTCGAGGAGTAGACGCAGGAAGTAGCGGGAGTGAGCTTCCCAATGCCATTGTGACTTCTTCTCGAGGAATAGATTGTGGATTTGAGTGCAGCAGCTTCGCTCATGTCTTCTGAGTGGTGGAATGTATTGAATTTGCTCCCAATTGTGCATGGGAAGTGTTCTTCTTGAGTGGCGGTGAATGTCAACAGTTGTGGAGTGTAGCTTGACTCGTTCAGTAGAGCACTTGGGATCTACGTACGAACGGTCTTCTGGGTAAGGGATCCCAGAAGACAGAGCAGTCAGAGCAGCGAAGTGAAGAAGAAAGAAGCCTTCTTCCTGCAACAGAAGACGACATCCTCGAGTAGAAGACGGTGCTACAGTACTCACGTTTGTTGTCTTCCTCCTCAAACTATTACAAGCAGGGATGGCTTGTTAGTCAGGATCCGAACTAGAAGCCTGTCGGAATCTTAATTGCCCTTTTTCATCCTGTTTTCTCTTGTTTGGATTTCTTCTTCTTCCCATCTTCCCTCATCTTCCCCATCTTCTTAACTTCTTCTAGTGAGCTTCCGAGACTTCTATTGAGCTTCCGTGAAGGTGAATGTCGTTGTAGTGCTGCAGGAAGACAACTTCCGTAGGCAGAAGCCTGGGAAGGCTACAGGGGGCATACACCCTGTGATTTATCCAACCCGTTGGAATGTGAGTGTGAGAGTAAGGTGTGACGATTGTTACTAGTCGACTTCTGCGAAGCCGGACAGCCTTCTGGAGGTGTGAGAAGACGAGCTAAACCCCCAGAAGACGAGAATCGCTTCGAGAAGACGGTATCGAGAAGACCGGAAGAAGCAACCTGGAAGCAGGAAGATCGTCTTCCCGAGCTTCTCTGTGAATAGTTGTATGATATTGTAATTGGTAGTTGTTTGTTTGGGTCCAGAGCACCATTTGGCGTGTCTGGAAGACGTGTTGTTTTGTGTGGTTTTGTGAGAAGACGGGATTTCTAGACAAAACCCGTGTGTTTGTGTGTTTGAATAGATCTTAGAACTTAGAGCAGCGTTACTTGTACAAATCCTCTGTGGGAACGATATCTTGTATACTAAATGGGCAAAAGGAGAAATCCTACATCACTACAAAGAGCAACCTCCATCTCTTGGAGATCATCCGGGTTTACCATTCCTTCAGTGTGACTGTACTCACTGGCACCAAAGTATTCCGGTTTGGGAGCTTCTTCTAGTTCAGACTCGTCTTCTGGAAGACCAACTGTCGGACCTTCCGAAGGGAAGACGGTATTCTCGTCTTCTGGAAGCTCTTCTTCCGCAATCTCGTAGCACTCAATGTATCCACAGACCACAGCTTCCACTTTCTCTGCTACTTCTGTAGCACACACGTTATTCACCATAAACTCATTATATCGTTCATCACTGTCAGAAGACGCAGCTGAATCTTCTGAAGTGTACCCCTCTGTTGTAGACGGGGTTTCACCTTGGTGTCCAATCTTGATCCAAGGAAGCGAGACCTTACTCTTCTCACCTGGCTTGCGTGTAGGATTGGGAAATCTCAAACGATGTCTTCTCCAGTCAGTATTCACATTTGCAGCATACAGTCAGGGTCGTCTTATCAACACTTGATATCCAACCTTAGCTACAGGTCGCAAAATGATGTAAGTGAGGTAAAAAGATACTCCACCAATTACCGTGAGGACATCTTTCAGTTGCCCCAAAGGTCGTCTTCTGGTCTGGTCCGCCATTCTGAGAATTCTCGGAGTAGGCTGGAACTCAGTGAACCCTAGGGCATGCGCCGTTTCTTCCGTCATGATGTTAACTCCGGAGCCGGAATCAATGGGTACCTTCTTCAGAAGACAGCCATGGATCTCCATATCAAGTTCTGGGGCTCCCAAGTCCTCATGCTCTACCCTTAGGATCGGGGTGCTCTGGGGGAGTTTAGTTGTCCTCCTTTTCCTCGATCCTCGAAGCACAGATTGTAACATCTTCCTGTAACCAGCATTGTCATCCAACAGCTGTTGGAAGGTTACATCCGCCTTCTGATTTCACAAGTCTCGCAAGAAGTCGTACGAAGATCTTTTCAGAAGAGTGACTGGTGTTTCCAACAGAGAAGATGTAGTGGCTGCTTCCTTGGGTGGAAGATCAGAAGAGTGTCTTCCCTGGACTGGAGGATGTTCTCGTGAGACAGGTGTTGCCGTAGTCGGTGTAGGAAGCTGCTGTACTATCTTCCGTCTCTTCTCCAGCTCTTCTTGCATGATCGCTTCAACCTCTTGTCTTATGTCAGGAGCAAAGTACTTCGGATCTTCTCGGTCGTAAGTAGGAGAAGACGGCCGCTCGGGAGAAGATGACCTCTCCTTACGCTGCTTCTTCTTCTTGACGTCCTTCTGGCGAGATTCTGACTTCCCTTTGCTTCTGGTACTTACCTTGAACACAGCTTCATCCAAAACTTCCTCCGGAGGCCAACTATCTGAATTCGGGTCAGGATTCCAAACAGTACCATCCGTCAAAGTGAGAGATGACGCTTCTTCAGGTGTCTTCATCTTCTGAGCTGCAGTCGTCTTCTGCAGCTGAGGTTCCTTTCCTTCGCGCTTCCCGGGGTCTGGTTCGTCTTCCTCGATATGGAGACAATCCGTACAATCTCCAGGATCTTCTTCTTCTACCGTGATGTGCTGTACCACTGCTAACTCGAGCTTAGAAGATGATGCAGCTTCTGCAGGAGGCGTGGTATCTGCAAATCTCACCATTTGTCGTGGCCGTAAGGTCTGAGGACAATTCCTTGTGAAATGACCGGCTTCCTTACAGTTCCCACACAAGGGCACTTGCCCAATCTGCCTTCTCGGATGAGGACAGGTGGACCACCAGTGTCCTGTCTCTCCACAATTATTGCATGCTCCAAGAAGAGGGTTGAGAGGTCATTGTGATGAAGAAGGCTGCCAGGGCGTCCTGGTCTGTACATTGCTAGCTCTATCCCTCGGTACATAACGATTATATTGGGCGGGAGGCGTAAGAGTGAAGGGTTGGATCGTCTCGATCCTATAGCAGGTTTCCCCACTGGGATCGTGTAGATATCCCTCATCATCTTCTTCCCATCCTGCCCAGTTGACAGCTTGGTCCTGCGTACACTGATCTCTGGTGTGTCCAGAAGAGTTACAAAGGTTGCACCAAAGGTTTGGCCGGGAAGCCGTAGGCTGCTTCCGCTTGTCCTTCTGGTTCAAAAGATGAACTTTCAGGTCGGCAAACTGCTTCAGAACCTCATCGATGCGGGGATCAGGTGCAGACTGAATGATCTGAGTTTGAGACATCTTCTGCACAACTTCCTCCCTTGCTCGCGTCTTCTCCTTCTTCTTCTTCCCGTCTTCTTCTCTTGTTCAGATTCGGATTCTGAACTTTCGACAGTAGACTCTTCAGAAGTAGAGGCTGCTTCTGAATCACTGTTATCAGTTTCAGTGGACTTGGACTTCTTCTTGGACTTCCGAGAAGACTTCTTTGACTTCTTGGACTTCTTCGAGGTCTTCCCTTTATCTTTCGTCATATTCCGAGTGATGCTCGAGGTTTCATACTGCTCGGCATGCTTCTGTACCTCCGCTAAATCATCACCTCCTCCTCTTCTGCAGTACAATTTCATATCCTGAGACAATCCTCCCAAGTACCAGTCCACAGCTTGCTGGGCACAGTAGCCGGGTCTTTCTTGGTTCTGAGGGATGTGATCCAAGAGATCTTCAAATCTCTCGGTGTAATCCCTCAGTGTCACTTTCTTCTTTCGTTCGAGTCTCTGAAGCTCTATGAGGGTCATACGATCGTAGCCCACTCCTCTGAACCTCTTCAGAAAAGCTGCCTTCAGAGTAGCCCAAGCGGCCATTACTACAACATCATCCAACGTTTTACTCATCCACTTCCTTCCTTTCCCTGTGATCAAACTGGGAAATACACGGAGTCTGTCAACATCAGCGTCTTCCTTGTTGGATCTAGAGATGGTCTCGAACATCGTGATGAAGTCGTCCGCGTCAGCATCATCGTCGTACGCATGGTACTTCTGCCGAGTGTGAGAAGCCATGTCGACTGCCGACTGGTGCGACCTGTCAATTTCCTTCTTCCTCAGGTCCAGGTGGTGGAGATGGTCTTCTCGAAGGTCCAGGCCTGTCTGAATCAGGAAGATCGTCTTCTGAGTCAGAGCTACTGTCACTGCTACCTCCCGAGACGTCTGGAACAATCTCCTCCAGTCTTCCCTCACCTTAAGAAGCTTCTCCTGCACTTGGGAAGACGTCTTCCGAGTAACCAGTACCGAAATCTACTTTATACACGTGATCACCCGGTTGGCTTCTGTCTTCGTCAAAGATTATGCTCGAGATGGAAGGCTCTTCCAACTCTACCGATCGGATCTTCCTGAGCTCTTCTTCTTTCCTTTGGTGTCTCAGGGATATCCGCTGATCTCTAGAAGCGGTTCGCTGGGATGAGTTTACCCACTCAGGATCTTTACCCGTGCGTCTTCTGCTTCTTCCTCCGGTCGGAGGCATCCACCAGAGTATTGAGAACAGATGTCTCTCTTTTTCTACCACTAGATCCGGGAGACCAAATGACTGAAAAACCGATCACAAGTTCAGAACGTCTTCTTCTCCTGCTTCTGGTTGCACTCACTGCAATCTTCCAAGATCGAGTCTTCCAAGGAGTTCTTGGAAGCAGGGAAGCGGCTTCTTCCAACTTTCCCTGAGGTATCTTATCAACTTCTGGTTGCGGTTCCCGTCTTCTAGCAAGATAGAGTCCCACAACACATTCAACTACAATCGAAGTTAGTTCGAAATGAACTTAACTAATGGCACACAGATCCAGGAAGCTTAGAACAGAAGTTACTAAGATGAAATCCCCGGCAGCGGCGCCAAAAATGGTTCCTCACTATATGTAGTGACGTAGGATTTCTCCTTTTGCCCATTTAGTATACAAGATATCGTTCCCACAGAGGATTTGCACAAGTAACGCTGCTCTAAGTTCTAAGATCTGTTCAAACACACAAACACACGGGTTTTGCCTAGAAATCCCGTCTTCTCACAAAACCACACAAAACAACACGTCTTCCAGACACGCCAAATGGTGTTCTGGACCCAAACAAACAACTTCCAATTACAATATCATACAACTATTCATAGAGAAGCTCGGGAAGACGATCTTCCTGCTTCCAGGTTGCTTCTTTCGGTCTTCTCGATACCGTCTTCCCGAAGCGATTCTCGTCTTCTGGGGGTTTAGCTCGTCTTCTTACACCTCTAGAAGGCTGTCCGGCTTCGCAGAAGTCGACTAGTAACAGTCGTTACACCTTATTCTCACACTCACATTCCAACGGGTCAGATAAATCACAGGGTGTATGCCCCCTGTAGCCTTCTCAGGCTTCTGCCTACGGAAGTTGTCTTCCTGCAGCACTACAACGACATTCACCTTCACGGAAGCTCAATAGAAGTCTCGGAAGCTCACTAGAAGAAGATAAGAAGATGGGGAAGATGAGGGAAGATGGGAAGAAGAAGAAATCCAAACAAGAGAAAACAGGATGAAAAAGAGCAATTAAGATTCCGACAGGCTTCTAGTCCGGATCCTGACTAACAAGCCATCCCTGCTTGTAATAGTTTGGGGAGGAAGACAACAAACGTGAGTACTGTAACACCGTCTTTCTACTCGAGGATGTCATCTTCTGTTGCAGGAAGAAGGCTTCTTTCTTCTTCACTTCGCTGCTCTGACTGCTCTGTCTTCTGGGATTCCTTACCCAGAAGACCGTTCGTACGTAGATCCAAGTGCTCTACTGAACGAGTCAAGCTACACTCCACAACTGTTGACATTCACCGCCACTCAAGAAGAACACTTCCCATGCACAATTGGGAGCGAATTCAATACGAGGTCTCCCGAAACTCACTTTCCGGTCGCAATCTGATTTGACTTAGACGCGAGACTAAGTTTACTTTGTAGAAAACCACAAAGCAAGATCACCCCAAGCCCCAAGACAAGTATGAAATTTCATACTTGCTTTGCCAACGCTACGGCAAACCTAAGTCTTGACATCAAGACTTAGTCTTGATTTAGATGCTTATCCAAACCAGCTCGCTTCCTTTGAGTGTGCTTCGTTCCTCCTCTTGACAACATCCTAGGCATCTGATCAGAACAAGTCATAGCCATGCACTACCAATACACTTAGACAATTTTCAAGAAACAAAATCTTTATTTCCAAATACAAGTCAAAGCTACAAAGTCCATCGGTCCCAATTGCCTCAAGTTGCTACTCGTATGGTTCGTCGTTTCTTCTTCACCCCTCGCTGGAAGAAGATGTCCTCATTTTGCTAACGCCCTTGTTGTCCTTGTCGCCGCTTGAAGAGGTCCAATACTTCGCTCGCATGTGCGAGATCTTCCTCTGGCACCCAAGTTGCTTTCTTCAAATGGTAACCACGCCATTTGACCAAGTACTCCATCCGGTTTGATTTGCGCCGAGATCGCAAAATGGACTCCACCTCATATTCTGCTTCGCCTTGCACGACATCAGGTTGAGGCCTGAGTACTTGTTTGCGCTCCGGCCGCAAATCATCCTTGAAGTATTTCTTTAATAAAGAAACATGGAAAGTCGGATGCAACTGCCACTCGCGAGGAAGGTCTAATGTATAGACATCTTCATGCGGATTCTTGACAATGACAAAAGGTCCCGTGAACTTTGATGAAAACTTCGCCGATACTTCTTTCGGAAGTGTGAAGTTTTTCGCACTTAACCATACTTCTTTGCCCACTTGAAACTTCACTTGGCGCCGATGCTTGTTTACCTGCTTCGTGTATCGTTGCTGCGCCTTCTCGAGGTTCTTCTTAACTTGCTCCTCGCGCCGCTGCATTGCCGCCACCAACTCTTCAGCTGATGTTTGCCGTGTTTTTGGTCGTGCCGATGTAGAACTCCCTGCAAGAGTCAAGTCAAGAGGCCCTTCTGGCTCACGTCCGTAAGCCAGTAAGAAGGGCGATTCACCGGTTGCCGAATGCTTCGTGGAATTGTAGCAATACTCCGCAAGACTGAGCCACTCCGCCCAATCACTTTGGTCCGCACTCACATAATTCCTCAAATATTGATTCAGAACCGAGTTAACTCGTTCCGTTTGCCCATCTGTTTCCGGATGAAAGGCGGTACTAAATTTTAACTTAGTCCCTAATTTTTGGAACAATTGTTTCCAAAAGGCACTTGTGAACTTAGAGTCTCTATCTGAAATAATACTCCGAGGTAATCCATGTGAACGCCACCAAGTATCTATGAACAACCGAGAAGTCGTGAACGCTGTTGCAGTATCCAAGGTCGGAGCAAACTTCGCTAGTTTGCTAAACCGATCAACTATCACAAAAATCGGATTGTATCCATTCGAGTCAGGCAGAGAGGTAATGAAGTCCATGCTTATGCTTTCCCAAGGTCTGGCTGGAATCGACTGAGGATGAAGTAACCCTTGTTTCTTCTCATAAGTAACGCGGTTTGCTTGACAGGTTACGCATGTTTTCACAAAGTGAGCAACATCATTTTTCATGTGGGGCCAATAAAACGTTTTAGCTATCACTGCTAAAGTGGACTTTTCTCCTTTATGGCCTGATAAGGGCACATCGTGAGATTCTTTGAGTAACTTAGTCCGAAGTTTTCCTTGTCCCACATAAACCCGGCTTTGCTTGAACATGAGTAAACCATGTCTTAGCTGCATGTTCTGCAACTTCACTCCTCGCTTAAGTTGTTCCAAGTACTTCTTCGTTTGGTCTTCGCCCATGTAACCTTCACGTATTCGCCTCTCCAAATCTGACTCCTTAGGATACATAGCTCGCAAAATCTGTGCTGACGATGGAAGATATTCCTCCTTGCGACTCAAGGCGTCAAGAACCACATTGTCCTTTCCCGCTTTGTGGATTAATTCCACATTCATGAGCGCCAAGGTATCATGCCACCGTAGTTGCTTTGGCGTCACCCGATCTTGTGTCTCAAAGTACTTGAGCGAGATGTTGTCAGTATACACTTGGGTCTTGTGAAGTCCCAAGTAATGCCGCCATTTCCTCAAGCAATGGACCACCGCAAACAGTTCCTTCTCGTGAGTCGGCCATCGACTCTCTGTCCCAGATAGCTTCTTGCTTTCGTATGCTACAGGTTTTCCATCCTGCACCAACACTCCGCCAATCGCATAGTCGCTCGCGTCCGTGTGCACCTCGAATGGTTTGTCAAACTCCGGCAGCTTCAATACTGGCACCTTTGACAAAATAGTTTTGATCGTCTGAAACGCATCATCCACCTCCTTGGTCCAACTTACATGTGCGTCTTTGCCCGTCCAGTCCGTCAGCGGCTTCGTGATCTTTGAAAACCCCTTCACATACTTGCGGTAGAACTGCGCCAATCCTAAGAATCGCCGCATCCCCTTCACTGTAGTCGGAGGCTCCCAAGTCACAATCGCATCCACCTTCTGCATATCCGGGCCGACTCCTTCTGCACTAATGACATGTCTCAAGAAGTTAATGCGCTCCAAACCAAACTCACTCTTGTCAATGTTGGCAAACAGCTTATGCTCCCGCAGCTTCGTCAACACCACCCTTAGCTGCTACGCGTGCGACTCCAAGGTTTTGGAGTAGATCAAGATGTCGTCGATGTAAACGATGACAAACTCATCCATCTCCTTGCGAAAAATTGTGTTCATCAATGTAGTGAACGTCGAAGGGGCGTTGCTGAGTCCAAATGGCATCACCACGAATTCAAACGATCCGTATCTGGTTCGACAAGCGGTCTTCTCAACATCTGGGTCAGCTATCCGGATTTGGTAATATCCTGACTTCAAGTCTATCCTGCTGAAGTACTTTGCACCCGCTAGCCTATCAAAGAGGTCGTCTATCCTTGGCAAAGGATAATTATTCTTCACCGTCACCTTATTGAGTGCACGGTAATCTACACAGAGTCGTAACTTCCCATCCTTCTTCTTTGCAAAAAGGACTGGGGCTCCATAAGGTGACTTGCTGGTTCGAATATATCCCCGCGCTAATAGTTCACCGAGTTGTCTTTTCAACTCAAGGAGTTCCACCTGATTGAGTCGGTAAGGGGCTTTGGAAGGTGGTTCCGATCGTGGCAAGACCTCGATCTTGTGATCCACCACCCGCCTTGGAGGTAACTCAGCAGGTAACTCATCCGTCAAGACATCCTCAAACTCCTTAATCACTTCACGAAGCACCGTCGGAAGTTTAGTCGCGTCTCCTGATGTTTCCTCTTGTCTGTCACCCGCCATCAAATCTGCAACCCGCATCAAACACATGACCCCGTCGTTGAAGTCCATCTGTTTGCCCTTGATCAAATTCATCACAAAGTCGTCAATTTTCCGCGCCTTCCGGATCAGCCTCTCTCCCAGCTTCGGCCCTTTAACTCTGACATTCAACCTCAAAGGTCTCCGTCTAAGTTCCACGTCGAACCTATCTAAGAAAGTGTTCTCCAAAACCGCATGGATATCATCCATCTCGCACACCGTGAAGTTCTCTGTGAACTCCAACTTCCCACACACAAATCGTACGTCCAAGGCTACTTCAAAAGTTTGGTACGTCTTGCCCTTGGCAAAGCGTACCTAAATAGACTTGTCTGCCTTGGAGGTAGACAAGCCCAACTTCTTCACCAACTTTGGACTTATGAAGGAGTGAGTCGCTCCTGTGTCCACAAGAAAAGTAACATCACGGTTAGCAACCTTGGCTTGTAGAAACATCAATCCCAGCGTCTTCTTCGTGGTTCTCAAAGTCACAGTCATCTGGCCCTCCAACAAGTCCTTTGCAACAAACGCATTCATGCTACAGTTACTAACCTTAGGTTTCGTACACCCCTTAGCAATATGGCCCGCCTCGCCACAGTTGTAGCAAGTAAACTTAGCGTCATTGCCCTTCTGAGGTGTTTGTCCCTTAGGTTTTACTCCTGTTTGCTGCCGCTTTGCTGCCGAGGCAGAAGTATCTTTCCGATCCATCTCACCCCCATCCCATTGTCGCTTGAAGCCCTTGTTCTTCTTCTGGAACTTGTCCGTGTTGCGTGGTTCAAAAGGTTTCTGTTGCTGAACTTCGTCGTCCCCAATTCGCTCCGCTAGCTTCAAAAGCTCGGCACTTGTCGATGATAGCTCCGGCATCTGAAAGAGAGCCTTCTCCGAGCTAGACTTGAGTTCTCCAATGAATATACATATTTTGGTCTCCTCAGTCCACTTGGAGAATGAATCCAGCTTGGCGCTGAACTCGTGCACATAAGCACTTAAGGTCCCCGTCTGTTTCAGCCTAACTAGCTCGACACCATCCCGAATCCTTTGATACTCCGGAGTGAATCGTCCCGCGAGCAACACCTTGAACTCTTTCCAACCGAGCGCCGAGACGGTCAAAGCATGCTCATCCCTGTATGCGGTCCACCAGAGAAGCGTATGGTCCTTCAGGAACGTAACCGCCGCTCTCACTTTGTCTGACTCTTGAGCCTTATGCGCTTCAAAGTATAGGTCCAACTCAGTTAAGAAATCCTTAACCTTGCGAGCCCGTCCTATATCTGTAAACGGAGTCGGCAAATTCGTCTTACAAAGCTTTCTGGTAGACGAGAAACTTCCTTGGCCTGCCTCAAGCTCAGCGATACGTTTATCCCTGGAGGCCATACCTTCCTGCATGGTCTTCATCATTTTGATGAGTTCCGCATACAAAGCTCCTTGACTTCCCGCGCCTGCATCGTTGGGCACCGTTGGCAAGACTCCATCTTGCTGCAGCGGTGCCACAGCTGGAACTGGGCTTCCTTGACGTTGGGGCGAAGGTTGTCGGTTATCGTCCCCTGACTGTGCCTCGGGGCTAGCTCGAGTCGATCTGGTCCCGGTGTCAGCCGCTCGACGTTTCTTGGTCTTCCTCCTGGAACTCTGTCCGACGTCGACCATCGCTCCAAGTGTTCACCTAGAAACGCTGATCCGCTTCGTGTCTCGCGTCCCTCCTCAAGCGTCCAGCCTTCAACCGCTACCTCAAGTTCTCGCTCACCGAAGCGTCGGCTGTGATACCACTTTTTGCGCACTTACCTCCTTGTTGCGCCTGCGAAAGCTCTAGCTCAGTAGGTCGCAAACTTTACACCACTAACCTACAAACACAATCACAAGTTAGTGTCCATGCACCACTTACCTTAGTTCTGTTTGGTCCGGACCGGAGCCGGACCGTCTCCTTATTCATCAAGCTCAGCAATCCTAAGACCCGACTTAGATCCGCCTAAGTCGGTCCCAAACATGAACAAGTCACAAGATGACTTGGGGCGGACTTCCCATAAAGTCTAGGGTCCTAAACGGTGCCTCCAGCACACCTAGCGGCCCAACCGCCCGTGATGTCCGTCTGGGTCTAGGCTCCCGAACGGTGGTCTAACCCGCCGACTCATTCCCTAGTCTTGCCCCAGCCCTTACATCGTTCCTAAGTCCAGACATCCAAGTCTGGACTTAGGAACGATATGGTCTGCTCTTCTGCGAGGGCGGTGATCTTCTCTCGCACTCGGGTGACTTCCTGATTGCGCTGCTGTACCCGCGCCTGCAACTCCTGGTTGCTCTTCCGAAGCTGTACCAGCTCCTTGGCAGAAGCGGCTGCTTCCGCCTTGTACCTGGCTGCAAGCTTCTCCGTAGTGCGGAGGCTAGCTTCTTCTGGTCTTCCCCCTGTCGCAGCAAGGTGCGCAGGCCAAATCCAGGTTGTAAAGGCTTCTCCTGTGCCCTCGCTCTCTTCTCCAACAACTCCATAGCTGGCTGGATCTCCTTATGGAAGTAGGCACTGAACTCCTCCAGTCGTCTTCCTGAGGAAGACAAGTTCATCTCCACCACTCGCTCCATGGTGTCGACTTCGTCTTCCAGAGGCAAGGAAGCCTCTTCCACTACTACGGCCTTCATCTTCTGCGCACGAGAAGAAGATACTCTTCTCATCTTCCGGGGCGGAAGACTCCTCATGGCAGGAGCGGCTCTCTTCTTTGCGCTTCCTCGCATCGCAGCAGGAGCGCCCATCCATCCTTCGTCTTCTGGAGTCTTCGGAAGACTCCCAGGCGTTGTAGAAGCAGTCTTCTGCTCTGATCGGGTACTCAGCAGGTCTTCTTCTGAGTCGGACTCCGATCCTGAGTGAATGAGGGAGATGGCTGTCCTCGGTACACTTCTGGAACCCATCTTCCTCAGTGACGTGGCGTCTTCCGACCCACTAGACTCATCTTCCTTTACCAGAAGCGTCTTCTGGTGAGAGCCGGGCCTCAGCTGTGGCATCAGAGTGGGAGGGGACGTTGCTGCTGCCTCTCGGTCATCATCTTCCGAGGTCTCCTCCTTCTCCTCCTGTCGTTCCGTTGGTCCATACACTGCCAGCTGATCTTCCCTAAGATCTCCCATGGCTACATACAAGTAGCAGAGGAAGGGCGTCATGTGTCCTCCCGCCGGGGTACCCAAGTATGCGAGCTCCGTCTGTACATAGTTGTGGATGTACGCGTCCCAGTAGATGGGCACTCTGTCATCCCACACTGATTCCAGGAACTCCACGTCCTGATCTCCTAAGTACCTTGTCTTCTGCGCTTTTCCCTTGGGAAAGAGATGCAGAAATAACTTCGCCAGGAGGCGCTTCTTCGACTCCCGGTAAGATTCTATCTTCCAACCGTTCCTCCCCTGCCTGTCTTCCATGAAAAGGCAGGTGGTGCTCCCAGGCACATGCCACGAACTCACGATCCTAGGCAAGATCTTCTTCTCGTATCAATATCCTCGGTTCTCGGACCCAGGCTTGTGAAACGCCTTACGCCATCAGTCTTCAGTCCAGGAAGACGGTCTTCCCCGAGCTACTCCTGCCTTCGCAGATACACGGTTACGCGGTGGTAACGCTGTCCATACCTCCTCCAGAAGCCCTTGATCTGCGAGGTTCCAATCCCACAGGAAGAAGTCGAGACCCAACTCCTTGAGGAAAGGAGTGGCCTCGGCCAATTCTGCCGCTGGTAACATCAAGCTTCGCGGATGCATCGACATACTTGGAAGATTTGTTGCACTAAACCACAAGCACCTACTATGAGCTGAAGGCTCAGTCCTTCCCGAATGCCCACAGTCTAGCTTCTACTTCTCAGAAGACGAAACTAGTCTTCCAGAAGACAGCTACTCCGTCTTCCGAGATTCTAACAGTACTTCCTAGATAGCTCTCGTCTTCCGAGCTATATCTAAACAATCCTATCTAAGCAATGCCTCGCATGGATTACCAAGAAGACAACCCACCTTGCATTACATCCTACTTCCTATCAGAAGATACAAGATATGCGAGAAGTAGAGTATAAGAAAGGTTCAGAAGAAGGTTGCGGGGTCCTGCGGTGACAGTGGCCTCTGGGAAGACACTCGGGACAGCTTCCGATTCAATGTCTTTCTCGGAAGACTTCCCAAAGTCAGACTTCCCTTCACTGGTCTCACCTGTCTTCGTCTTCCTACGTGCAATCTATCCTCACAACAGACTCAAGACAACTGCACTCTGTTCTTCTGACTTCTCACCTCTCATACGCACTCAGAAGAAGCTTGCTGCATGATGAGAAGACACGACCCTCGACCATTCCTTCCTGATTCTGTCAGCAAGACTTCTCACAACTCTCTTCTAAGTTCGGGAAGAAGAAGGAACGGCTGCTATGGATCGGACAGAAGAGATCCGAATGGACCCTCGCGTCTTCTCGCTCATTTTGCCAACCTTCCAGTCTTCTAGTCTCTCTAGGAAGATGGGGAGTTGAGAAGCTTGGAAGACCGGGAGGCACAGGCCTAGTTCCCGACTTCCAACTTCTTGAAATAACAAAACAACTCACCACACCACTCAGGATTCGTACCAAGTCTCTCTAAACACAAAAGCAAAGCAAATCCACTCTTGATACGAATTGTGTTCAGTCGACTTTCGAAGATAGTCAAGTTTAAGAAGCGTCTTCCGAAGATGTTCCCATCTTCCGAATCGTCTTCTGTTCCAAGTTTCGGGGGTAGAGAGGTAGTAGGGTAGGGAAATTGATAGTTGGGGTCTCCAATTTGAGGACTAGGGATAGGGAAGCTCGAATTGAGCTCGGGGAAGAAGCAAGGAGATGTCTTGACAGAAATTGGGCAGCGCTTCCGCGCCCAATGTCTCAAATAGAAAGAATGGGGGGGGGGGGGGGTGGGGTAATCGATCAAGCTGCCTGCACACAATCAAGGAAGCGCGGGGAGTACCAGACAATGACGAGAAGAAGTGAGAAGGGGAAAGAACCTCTACAGTCTTCTTCGGCTCCCCGAGTTGCCTTCGACCTCCGCGCGCTTCTGACTCATGTCCTAGCTTCCAATGCGACTCCTCTCGACTGCGCCTGCTGTCAATTTCGGTCTGTAGAAAGATCGATACTTCGAGGACACTCCAAGAAGAGAGAGAGCGAGTAGACAAGGAAGTAAAATAGGAATGAGATGAGAGAGGCTTTGCCTCTCTCTGTATATATAGTGGAGGGGAGTACAAGGGAAACCCTAATGGTGGGTTAGCCCTCTAACTAACTCTAACAACCCTAACCACTCCGGCTAATGATAGCCGTCGATCTACTAGAGCTTGGGACTATATCAACACTCCCCTTCAAGCTCATCTCTACATCCTGTACTCCTAGACAATGTCTGAAAGCATCAAACTTATCTCTAGGCAACGCCTTAGTGAAGATATCGGCAACCTGATCTCCTGTGCTCACATAACTGAGCTCAATCTCTCCTGCAAGGACCTTCTCTCTAATAAAGTGATAGTGCACCTCAATGTGCTTCGTCCTAGCATGGAAAGCAGGATTACTAGCTAACTTCATGCTGCTAATGTTGTCTGTATATACAACAACAGGATCTGTACACTCCACACCAATATCAGATAGCAGACACTGAAGCCAAATCGATTCGCATGTTGCGTTCGTTGCTCCTCGATACTCTGCTTCCGTGGACGACAAAGCAACAGTGGGTTGCTTCTTAGAAGCCCAGCTTATAGCAGCGCTTCCAAGTCCAAAAGCGTAACCTGACGTGGATCTCCTGTCGGCACTTCCTGCCCAATCAGCATCTGTGTAGCCATGTAACAACAATGGTCCACCGTATCGATAGTGAAGTCCGTACTGCATCGAGAACTTCACGTAGCGGAGGATCCGCTTGACAGCCTCAAAGTGTGGTCTCCGTGGTGACTGCATGAACTGACTAATCAGACCGACAGCATAACTCAAGTCTGGTCTGGTGATGGTCATGTAGATAAGACTTCCAACCATCTGTCTGTACATGCGTGGATCATCCAACAAGTCACCATCCTCTGCTCCTAGCTTTACCCCTTGCTCTAATGGTGTAGCAATGGGTTTGCAATCAAGCATACCAAATCTCTCAAGCATACTGAGAGCATATTGTCGCTGTACAAGCCAAACATCCTTCCCATCTCTAATGAACTCCACAGCAAGGAAGTACTTGAGTTCTCCTAAGTCCATCATCTCGAACTCGGATTTCAAGTGATCCTTGATCTGGGAAATAAGCTCCTCAAAGTTACCGGTAATGATCAAGTCATCAACATAGATGGTGATCACAACAATCCGGTCTCGTATTCTCAATGAATACAAGGTAGAGTCTGAACTACAAAGCTGGAACCCAAGAGACTGCAAATAAGAATTGATCTTTGCATACCATGCTCTTGGTGCTTGTTTCAGACCATAGAGAGCCTTCCGTAACTTACATACACGGGAAGGGAACATAGGATCCTCATAACCAGGAGGTTGCTGCATGTAGACCTCCTCCTCAAGATCGCCGTTGAGGAAAGCGTTCTTGAAGTCCATCTGGTGCATCTTCCAACCTTTCTGAGTTGCAACTGCAACTGCTGTCCGAATAGTCACCATCTTCGCAACAGGAGCAAAGGTCTCCTCAAAATCCACTCCATGTTGTTGTGCGTAGCCCTTAGCTACCAATCTGGCCTTGTACCGACACACGGTACCATCCGAGTTGCGCTTGACCTTGAAAACCCACCTGCAACCAATCGCTTTCTTACCCTGAGGTAAGTCTACCAACTCCCAAGTCTGTTGGTGATGAAGCGCAGCAAGTTCAGCTTCCATAGCACTTACCCATTGGGCCTTGTGCATCGCCTCCTCAAGCGAACTCGGTTCCTGTTCCTGAAGAACATTGGCCATATATGCATGGTGCGCAGCAAGAAAACCTTCATGCATATACCTACTCACTGGATGTTTTGGCCGCTCAGATCTGCGAGAGGTAATTGGTGCACTAGTCACCTCCCCTTGCAACTGATCTGACGTAGACGCCAAGGTCTGGGACAAAGTATCCAGTGGATGTGGAAGATCCACATATCTGGATGAGTCAAACATACGCTGCAATAGCACGCGCTCATCCTGTGTAGAAACTACACTAGTTCCACTAGGCTGTGTTACGTGGACTCCAGCGTTAACATCAGCTCTATGTGCAACCGATTCTGATCTGGAATTAGTGACTTCTCCAGATCCTCCACTCAACGTACTACTCTGAGGTACTACAGTGGACTGACTCCTTGGTTCTACAGTAGGTACAGGGATGGCTATCACAGGTGCAGGTGCAAACCAAGACTGTAGCTCATCAAAAACGACATCTCTACTGATGTAGAACTGCTTGGACGAAGGATTGTAGCACCTATATCCTTTCGTATCAGAAGCATAACCAAGGAAGATACATCTATCTGCTTTCGGATCTAGTTTCTTACGTCTTTCATCAGGTATGTGCACATAACAGATACATCCGAAAACTTTAAGGAAAGAGTAATCAGGCTTACTGCCTGTGAAGACCTCCATCGGTGTCTTGCTGTGAACTGCCGCTGTAGGCGTCCGGTTCATCAGATACACCGCACATGAAACAGCTTCTGCCCAGTAAGGTCTAGGCATGGTCTTCTCGTTCAACATCGCACGAGCAGCTTCTGCTATGTGTCGATTCTTGCGCTCCGCAACCCCGTTCTGCTGCGGACTGTAACTGCAGGTCTTCTGGCGTCGAATGCCATGCTCACGCAGATATGCATCGAACTCTCCAGAAAGAAACTCGCCTCCTCCATCAGATCTTAGACAGAGGATAGATGCTCCAGACTGTTTCTCCACCAACTTGCGGAAAGTCTGAAATGCTGACAGTACTTCGGCAGAGGACTTGTTTCTCAACAAATAGATCCAAGTATAACGCGAATGATCATCAATGAACGACACGAAGTACTGAAAACCGGTCATACTTGGCTGAGAAGCAGTCCATACATCAGTGTGAACAAGCTCCAGAAGCTTGTTCGCTCTACTACCTGATCCCTTAAAGGGCTGTCTAGCTTGCTTGCCGAATTGACATGCTGCACAGACTCCAATGGGCTCACTGGATTCGAATTTGGGCAGACCTGTAACCAGGTCAGAACTCGGAAGGCTTTTCAGCCTCTGAAAGTTCATGTGCCCAATTCGCTTGTGCCAGATGTCAATGTCAGACACTACTGGACCACTCTGTCCATACATGGCAGCCTGTAACTTAGGCGCAGATGCATCTAGTTTAAACAGCCTACCACTCTTGATACCTCGAGCTATGACAGTGCCATTCGAATCTTCAATAAAGCATCCATCTTTATTGAAGCGCACTTGCAGACCCTGCTCTATCAACTGTCCTACAGATAGCAGGTTTCTAGTCAATGTAGGTACATGTAAGACATTCCGTATACCAGTAAACGTTGAGACAGGAATGTCAAGTGGAATGTTACCCTTGTGCTGGATCTTGTGCTTGGTGTCATCTCCTGTGACCATAAACTGTGGAGTCTCCACAGGCTCGAGTGAAGTAAACCACTCCCGATGGGGAGTCATGTGACTGGTGGCGCCGGAGTCGATCACCCAGTCAGTCTGCGGCTCGAAAGCCGCATAACTCTGATGCGTAGTAATCAGCAACTGCTCCGAATAGACATGCTCAGTGACTGCATAGCCTTGCTGGTTGCTGTTACCTTGTTGGGGGTTGTTGTCGTGTTGTCTCTGATCGTTCTGCTTCTTGTAGCACTGATTCGCATTGTGGCCTTGTTTCTTGCAGTAGTTGCAGGAACCAGGCGCTCTTCTCTGATTGTTGTTGGAACCACCAGACTGTTGCTGGTTTTGCTGGTTCTGCTGCGATTGCTGTTGCTGTCCGCGACCCCGTCCACGTCCAGCACCTTTGCCACGACCCCTACCTCGAGATCCTCCAGAACCTGCAAAATAGACAGATTCTTGCTGACCCGTCGAAGTAGAACTCCCCAGTAGGCGCACCTCCTCTCCTAACATCATAGGAACAAGCTCATCAAACCGCGGAAGAGGTTCTCTGGTCGAAATCGATGTTATGAACTGTTTGTACTCTGCAGGCAGTCCCTGCAATGTGGCTCCAATCAAGACAGTGGGATCAATCTCGACTTTGACAGAAGATAACTGATCCGCGAGCTGCTTGACGCCGTTCACATAGTCGTTTATGCACATCGACCCCTTCTTCACGGTATTGAACTGCTGCAGCAATTGCAGCTTCCGCGCCTCTGTTCCGGATTGAAACAGATGCGCGAGTGCATCCCAAGCTTTCTTGGGCGTATCACAATCCTGGATGTGACCGATCATCGATGCTGAAACTGTCAGCGCGATGTAGTGAATAGCCTGATATGAGCGCTTCTTCCACTCCTTGAATTTCGGATCAGAAATTGGCACTTCAGGCGCTTTCTCCTCCTCAGTGATAAGATCCCATAGATCTTGTCCCTGCAGGAAGGTCTTCATCCGGAACTTCCACACTTGGTAGTTGTTCTTGTCGAGTTTCTCTCCAGTGATCAAAGACACAGACTCCGCCATAGCTGCAATGTCGAAATTGCACTGTTCTGTACGCGGAAAACCTCCTAGAAACTGCACGAAACTCGTCTCTCCCCACCGCGTGATCAAGAGTTGTCACAAGTCATAACGAGGCGACTCCGCGAACTCCTCCTGCAGCGACAACGAGAAAAGAACCTGTGCGCGAACTGTAGGTGTACAAAACACGACGGAAACGTCGAAAGAACACACCAAGAAAGATGAAAACTAGACCAAATGAGGTCGAAAATGGGCGTGCGACCCCTTGAAATTTTTAGAAATTTTCAAATAGCTTTAGGGTTTAGGGTTTAGTTTACTAAACTAAACAGGATTAGTTTTGGACTCAAGTCCTAAAACTTTCGTTTTGGTCGAAAAAGATCCGTTTGAAAAACTGCCGTTGGAAATCTCGAAATCGACTGAAACTTGGCCCAGTACACAATTCGCACCTTCTGAACAAGACAGCCCTAGAAGGGCTGGTCGACAGAAATCAGCGAGAAAAAATCGTCTAGGCCTCCGAAATCGCGTTCAAAGTTTCTGGTGGCGAAAGAAACGGTTTCGCCTCACCCGAACGCATCAGCAGGATAGTGCTCGACATCAGGCACAACTCCGGCTGCTCTCTCCTGTACTCCAATCTCCATCTTGCTCATCAGCAAGGGACACACACTCTCACCAGCTCTGATACCATGTAGAAAGATCGATACTTCGAGGACACTCCAAGAAGAGAGAGAGCGAGTAGACAAGGAAGTAAAATAGGAATGAGATGAGAGAGGCTTTGCCTCTCTCTGTATATATAGTGGAGGTGAGTACAAGGGAAACCCTAATGGTGGGTTAGCCCTCTAACTAACTCTAACAACCCTAACCACTCCGGCTAATGATAGCCGTCGATCTACTAGAGCTTGGGACTATATCAACACGGTCCACACCTCGATTCCACCTTCGCTTCTACTCGCCACTCTCCACTATCAGCTTCTCGGAAGCTCCACAGAAACGCCTTCGCTCTCTTTGCTGTTTGTGCTCCAGCAATTCGGTCTCACCCTTCGTCTAGCTACCAACTTATTCTCTCCTACCTCGATGTCTCACTCGATTCCTCTCTCAATGCTAGCTCGCGAAGCTCACTCTCTCAATCGATCTTCTCAAGCGCGCTGTGCTGCAGGAAGTTGGAATGCGCCTAATGTGCTTCCTCACGCATCTTCCCCGCAGATTAGGGGTTCTCGACCTTGGGTGTCTTCCTGACCTACCTACCTATTCGGTGCGCCCCAATAGGTACACCTACTGTCTTACCCGAAAACTCGTGGTTGGTCCTTCGCGGTCGCTGTCTTCTGGAAGACAGGTGTCTTCCGCCATCTTCCCGTCTTCTGAAGACGCAACTGAGAAGACTTCCGCCATCTTCCCGTCTTCTGAAGACGGTCGTCTTCCGAAGAAGTCAACTTCTTATTACAAACAGCTCTTAAGATCATCTTCCTGTTAAGGAAGACGTAATCTTAAGTAACAACGCTTCTTCAGTTATACAAACCAGTTATTATTCTTAAAAATTTCAAAAATTCGTGCATCCTGTAATTTGTGGGCACCACAAGAAGACTCTCAACCCGACAACTCGCGACTAAGTTTACTTTGCAGTTAGAAAACCGCAAAGCAAGATCACCCAAGCTCCAAGACAAGTATGAAATTTCATACTTGCTTTGCCAACGCTACGGCAAATCTAAGTCTTGACATCAAGACTTAGTCTTGATTTAGATGCTTATCCAAACCAGCTCGTTTCCTTTGAGTGTGCTTCGTTCCTCCTCTTGACAACATCCTAGGCATCTGATCAGAACTACCCATGCACTACCAATACACTAAGACAATTTTTCAAGAAACAAAATCTTTATTTCCAAACACAAGTCAAAGCTACAAAGTTCATCGGCCCAAATTGCCTCAAAACCCTACTCTTATGGTTCGTCGTTTCTTCACCCCTCGCTGGAAAGAGATGTCCTCATCTTGCTAACGCCCTTGTTGTCCTTGTCGCCGTTTGAAGAGGTCTAATACTTCGCTCGCATGTGCGAGATCTTTCTCTGGCACCCAAGTTGCTTCCTTCAAATGGTAACCACGCCATTTGACCAAGTAGTCCATCCGGTTTGATTTGCGTCGAGATCACAAAATGGACTCCACCTCATATTCTGCTTCGCCTTGCACGACATCAGGTTGAGGCCTAAGAACCTGTTTGCGCTCCGGTCGCAAATCATCCTTGAAGTATTTCTTTAATAAAGAAACATGGAAAGTCGGATGCAATTGCCACTCGCGTGGAAGGTCTAATGTATAGATTCCTTCGTGCGGATTCTTCACAATGACAAAAGACCCCGCGAACTTCGATGAAAACTTCGCCGATATGTCCTTCGGAAGTGTGAAGTTTTTCGTACTTAACCATACTTCTTCACCCACTTGAAACTTCATTTGCCGCCGATGCTGCGCCTTCTCGAGGTTCTTCTTTACTTGCTCCTCGCGCCGCTGCATTGCCGCCACCAACTCTTCAGCTGATGTTTGCCGTGTTCTTGGTCGTGCCGATGTAGAACTCCCTGCAAGAGTCAAGTCAAGAGGTTTCGCGCACCTACCGTCTTGTTGCGCCAGCGGAAGCTCTAGCTCAGTAGACCGCAAACTTTACACCGCTAACCTACAAACACAATCACAAGTTAGCGTCCATGCACCACTTACCTCAGTTCTATTTGATCCGGACCGGAGCCGGACCGTCTCCCTAACCATCAAGCTCAGCAATCCTAAGTCCCGACTTAGATCCGCCTAAGTCGGTCCCAAACATGAGCAAGTCACAATATGACTTGGGGCGGACTTCCCATAAAGTCTAGGGTCCTAAACGGTGCCTCCAGCACACCTAGCGGCCCAACCGCCCGTGATGTCCGTCTGGGTCTAGGCTCCCGAACGGTGGTCTAACCCGCCGACTCGTTCCCTAGTCTTGCCCTAGCCCTTACATCGTTCCTAAGTCCAGACATCCAAGTCTGGATCGGAACGTGCCTTGGAACCGACCCAGCCATCACCTCATGCCCCCAGAGTCCGCCCGTCGAACCCTGAGGTCGGGTGACTCGTCCTGGCCCACCCAGGCATCGAGCCCCCCTCATATATACTTCTGGGGATCGGCGGCCCCGCCCTCCTCTTTGGTCCCTGAAAATTATACCACAATCCGATTGTGGTTCGGTCATAACTTCCAGCCCGGAGGTCAGATCGAGGAGTGTTATATATCACTGGAAAGCTCTCGACGAGACCTTTCCAATAATACCTCACTCGTCTCGAGATCTTACGTGGAGTTCCGTCCACGACCTAAAACGTCCCTGGAGCTCCAACACTTAGCAGTTTTTCTGAAACCTGTGGTCCAGACCCAGGGTCGAATCCTGTGGTTCGTCTGCGTCTCGGACCCACGTCTCAGACCTATGTCTGAGACTCATGTTTCAGCTCATTCCCAGACTCGCCCCCTGAGGTCAGCGTTCGTCTAGGGCCCTCTTGGGGTAGGCCCTTATGTCCTAACCCAAGGTTCCAACCTTGGTTCAGAGACCCACTTAGGGTTCATATGATCCCGACTTCCCGGCCAAGCCGTTAAGTCTTACTCGCAGCGTTCACAACCTAGCGCAAGTCCGCTAGGGTTCTGTTGTTCGCGTCTGCGCCTGATCTTGAGAATGAGGAGCGCGACACTCACCCCCACTTTGGAGATTGATGCCCTCATCAACAATGATCCTTTAAGTTAACACCAAGTTCAAAATGGGTAGCCAACCTTTTGGCGTCAGAATTGCGTTCTGGTAGCTAACCTGCAATTCCCTTCTTGGCTTGAGTCTTAAGTTGTCGCTAGAACACTAAGAAAATTCCAACTAGTCTCGGGAAAAGCTTTACCTTTTTGGCCTACCCTAAACAAAACTAGTTGGCAACTTCTAAACATTCTACTTAAGACTCTAACTTGCTAACTATAAGTATTCACACCTACTTACAAGGTCCCCCGAAACTCACTTTCCGGTCGCAATCTGATTTGACTTAGACGCGCGACTAAGTTTACTCTGCAGTTAGAAAACCGCAAAGCAAGATCACCCCAAGCCCCAAGACAAGTATGAAAGTTCATACTTGCTTTGCCAACGCTACGGCAAACCTAAGTCTTGACATCAAGACTTAGTCTTGATTTAGATGCTTATCCAAACCAGCTCGCTTCTTTTGAGTGTGCTTCGTTCCTCCTCTTGACAACATCCTAGGCATCTCTGATCAGAACTAGTCATAGCCATGCACTACCAATACACTTAGACAAAATTTCCAGAAACAAAATCTTTATTTCCAAATACAAGACAAAGGTACAAAGTCCATCGGCCCAAATCGCCTCAAGTAGCTACTCGTATGGTTCGTCGTTTCTTCACCCCTCGCTGGAAGGAGATGTCCTCATCTTGCTAACGCCCTTGTTGTCCTTGTCTCCGCTTGAAGAGATCCAATGCTTCGCTCGCATGTGCGAGATCTTCCTCTGGCACCCAAGTTGCTTCCTTTAAATGGTAACCACGCCATTTGACCAAGTAGTCCATCCGGTTTGATTTGCGCCGAGATCGCAAAATGGACTCCACCTCATATTCTGCTTCGCCTTGCACGACATCAGGTTGAGGCCTAAGAACTTGTTTGCGCTCCGGTCGCAAATCATCCTTGAAGTGTTTCTTTAGTAAAGAAACATAGAAAGTCGGATGCAACTGCCACTCACGAGGAAGGTCTAAGGTATAGACGTCTTCGTGCGGATTCTTGACAATGACAAAAGGTCCCGCAAACTTCGATAAAAACTTCGCCGATATATCCTTCGGAAGTGTGAAGTTTTTCGCACTTAACCATACTTCTTCGCCCACTTGAAACTTCACTTGCCGCCGATGCTTGTTTACCTGCTTCGTGTATCTTTGCTGCACCTTCTCGAGGTTCTTCTTGACTTGCTCCTCGCGCCGCTGCATTGCCGCCACCAACTCTTCAGCTGATGTTTGCCGTGTTCTTGGTCGTGCCGATGTAGAACTCCCTGCAAGAGTTAATTCAAGAGGCCCTTCTGGCTCACGTCCGTAAGCCAACAAGAAAGGCGATTCGCCGGTTGCTGAGTGCTTCGTGGAATTGTAGCAATACTCCGCAAGACTGAGCCACTCCGCCCAATCACTTTGATCCGCGCTCACATAATTCCTCAAGTATTGATTCAGAACCGAGTTAACTCGTTCTGTTTGTCCATCTGTTCCCGGATGAAAGGCGGTACTAAATTTTAATTTAGTCCTCAATTTTTGGAACAAGTGTTTCCAAAAAGCACTTGTGAACTTAGAGTCTCTATCTGAAATAATACTCCGAGGTAATCCAAGTGAACGCCACCAAGTATCTAGGAACAAGCGAGAAGTCGTGAACGCTGTTGCAGTGTCCAAGGTCGGAGCAAACTTCGCTAGTTTGCTAAACCGATCAACTATCACAAAAATCGCGTTGTATCCATTCGAGTCAGGCAGAGAGGTAATGAAGTCCATGCTAATGCTTTCCCAAGGTCTGGCTGGAATCGGCAAAGGATGAAGCAATCCTTGTTTCTTCTCGTAAGAAACGCGAGACATGTTACGCATGTTTTCACAAAGTGGGAAACATCATCTTTCATGTGGGGCTAATAAAACTTTTTAGCTATCACTGCTAAAGTGGACTTTTCTCCTTTATGTCCTGATAAGGGCGCATCATGACATTCTTTGAGTAACTTAGTCCGAAGTTTTCCTTGTCCCACATAAACCCGACTTTGCTTGAACATGAGTAAACCATGTCTTAGCTGCATATTCTGCAACTTCACTCCTTGCTTGAGTTGTTCCAGGTACTCCTTCGCTTGGTCATCGCCCATGTAACCTTCACGTATTCGCCTCTCCAAGTCGGACTCCTTAGGGTACATAGCTCGCAAAATCTGTGTTGACGATGGGAGATATTCCTCCTTGCGACTCAAGGCGTCAGGAACCACATTGTCCTTTCCCGCTTTGTGGATTAATTCCACGTTCATGAGCGCTAAGGTATCATGCCATCGTAGTTGTTTTGGCGTCACCCGATCTTGTGTCTCAAAGTACTTGAGCGAAATGTTATCAGTATACACTTGGGTTTTGTGAAGTCCCAAGTAATGCCGCCATTTCCTCAAGCAATGAACCACCGCGAACAGTTCCTTCTCGTGAGTCGGCCAACGACTCTCCATCCCAGATAACTTCTTGCTTTCGTATGCTACAGGTTTTCCATCCTGCACCAACACTCCGCCAATCGCATAGTCGCTCGCGTCCGTGTGCACCTCGAATGGTTTGTCGAACTCCGGCAGCTTCAAAACTGACGCCTTTGACAAAATAGCTTTGATAGTCTGAAACACATCACCCACCTCCTTGGTCCAACTTACATGTGCGTCTTTGCCCGTCCAGTCCGTCAGCGGCTTCACGATCTTTAAAAACCCCTTCACATACTTGCGGTAGAACTGCGCCAATCTTAAGAATCGCCGCATCCCCTTCATTGTAGTCGGAGGCTCCCAAATCACAATCGCGTCCACCTTCTGCATATCCGGTCCGACTCCTTCTGCACTAATGACATGTCCCAAGAAGTTAATGCGCTCCAAACCAAACTCACTCTTGTCAATGTTGGCAAACAGCTTATGCTCCCGCAGCTTCGTCAACACCACCCTTAGCTGCTTCGCGTGCGACTCCAAGGTTTTGGAGTAGATCAAGATGTCGTCGATGTAAACGATGACAAACTCATCCATCTCCTCGCGAAAAATTGTGTTCATCAATGTAGTGAACGTCGAAGGGGCGTTGCAGAGTCCAAATGGCATCACCACGAATTCAAACGATCCGTATCTGGTTCGACAAGCGGTCTTCTCAACATCAGGGTCAGCTATCCGGATCTGGTAATATCCTGACTTCATGTCTATCCTGCTGAAGTACTTCGCACCCGCTAACCTATCAAAGAGGTCATCTATCCTTGGCAATGGATAGTTATTCTTCACCGTCACCTTATTGAGTGCACGATATCTACGCAGAGTCGTAACTTCCCATCCTTCTTCTTTGCAAAAAGAATTGGGGCTCCATAAGGTGACTTGCTGGTTCGAATATATCCCCGCGCTAATAGTTCACCGAGTTGTCTTTTCAACTCAAGGAGTTCCACCTGATTGAGTCGGTAAGGGGCTTTGGAAGGTGGTTCCGATCCTGGCAAGACCTCGATCTTGTGATCCACCACCCGCCTTGGAGGTAACTCAACAAGTAACTCATCCGTCAAGACATCCTCAAACTCCTTAATCACTTCGCGAAGCACCGCTGTCGTTTGAAGCCCTTGTTCTTCTTCTGGAACTTGTCCGTGCTGCGTGGTTCAAAAGGTTTCTGTTGCTGGACTTTGTCGTCCCCAATTCGCTCCGCTAGCTTCAAAAGCTCGGCACTTGTCGATGGTAGCTCCGGCATCCGAAAGAGAGCCTTCTCCGAGCTAGACTTGAGTCCCCCAATGAATATACATATCTTGGTCTCCTCAGTCCACTTGGAGAACGAATCCAGCTTGGCACTGAACTCGCGCACATAAGCACTTAAGGTCCCCGTCTGTTTCAGCCTAACTAGCTCGACACCATCCCGAATCCTTTGATACTCCAGAGTGAATCGTCCCGCGAGCAACACCTTGAACTCTTTCCAACCAAGCGCCGAGACGGTCAAAGCCTGCTCATCCCTGTATGCGGTCCACCAGAGAAACGCATGGTCCTTCAGGAACGTAACCGCCGCTCTCACTTTGTCTGACTCCTGAGCCTGATGCGCTTCAAAGTATAGGTCCAACTCAGTTAAGAAATCCTTAACCTTGCGAGCCCGTCCTATACCTGTAAACGGAGTCGGCAAATTCGTCTTACAAAGCTTTCTGGTAGACGAGGAACTTCCTTGGTCTGTCTCAAGTTCAGCGATACGTTTATCTCTGGATGTCATCCCTTCCTGCATGGTCTTCATCATTTTGATGAGTTCCGCATACAAGGCTCCTTGACTTCCCGCTCCTGCATCGTTGGGCACCGTTGGCAAGACTCCATCTTGTTGCAGCGGTGTCACAGCTGGAACTGGGCTTCCTTGACGTTGGGGCGAAGGTTGTCGGTTATCGTCCCCTAACTGTGCCTCGGGGCTAGCTCGAGCCGATCTGGTCCCGGTGTCAGCCGCTCCACGTTTCTTGGTCTTCCTCCTGGAACTCTGTCCGACGTCGGCCATCGCTCCAAGTGTTCACCTAGAAACGCTGATCCGCTTCGTGTCTTGCGTCCCTCCTCAAGCGTCCAGCCTTCAGACGCTATCTCAAGTTCTCGCTCACCGAAGCATCGGCTCTAATACCACTTTTCGCGCACCTACCGCCTTGTTGCACCAGCGGAAGCTCTAACTCAGTAGGTCGCAAACTTTACACCGCTAACCTGCAAACACAATCACAAGTTAGCGTCCATGCACCACTTACCTTAGTTCTGTTTGGTCCGGACCGGAGCCGGACCGTCTCCCTATTCATCAAGCTCAGCAATCCTAAGTCCGACTTAGATCCGCCTAAGTCGGTCGCAAACATGAGCAAGTCACAATATGACTTGGGCGGACTTCCCATAAAGTCCAGGGTCCTAAACAGTGCCTCCAGCACACCTAGCGGCCCAACCGCCCGTGATGTCCGTCTGGGTCTAGGCTCCCGAACGGTGGTCTAACCCGCCGACTCCTTCCCTAGTCTTGCCCCAGCCCTTACATCGTTCCTAAGTCTAGACGTCCAAGTCTAGATCGGAACGTGCCTTGGAACTGGCCCAGTCATCACCTCATGCCCCCAGAGTCCGCCCGTCGAACCTTGGGGTCGGGTGACTCGTCCTGGCCCACCCAGGCATCGAGCCCCCCTCATATATACTTCTGGGGATCGGCGACCCCGCCCTCCTCTTTGGTCCCTGAAAATTATACCACAACCCGATTGTGGTTCGGCCATAACTTCCTGCTCGGAGGTCAGATCGAGGAGTGTTATATATCACTGGAAAGCACTCGACGAGACCTTTCCAATGATACCTCACTCGCCTCGAGATCTTACGTGGATCTCCGTGCACGACCTAAAACGTCCCTGGAGCTCTAACACTTAGCAGTTTTTCCGAAACCTGTGGTCCAGACCCAGGGTCGAACCCTGTGGTTCGTCTGCATCTCGGACCCACGTCTCGGTCCCACGTCTCAGACCTATGTCTGAGACTCATGTTTCAGTCCGTTCCCAGACTCGCCCCCTTAGGTCAGCGTTCGTCTGGGGCCCTCTTGGGGTAGGCCCTTATGTCCTAACCCAAGGTTCTAACCTTGTTTCAAAGAACCACTTAGGGTTCATCTGATCCCAACTTCCCGGCCAAGCCGTTAAGTTTTACTCGCAGCGTTCACAACCTATCGCAAGTCCGCTAGGGTTCTATTGCTCGCGTCTGCGCTCGATCTTGAGAATGAGGGGCGCGACAGCCAGCAAGAAAGACGATTCGCCGGTTGCCGAATGCTTCGTGGAATTGTAGCAATACTCCGCAAGACAGAGCCACTCCGCCCAATCACTTTGGTCCGTGCTCACATAATTCCTCAAGTATTGATTCAGAACCGAGTTAACTCGTTCCGTTTGCCCATCTGTTTTCGGATGAAAGGCGGTACTAAATTTTAATTTAGTCCCTAATTTTTGAAACAAGTGTTTCCAAAAGGCACTTGTGAACTTAGAGTCTCTATCTGAAATAATACTTCAAGGTAATCCATGTGAACGCCACCAAGTATCCAGGAACAACCGAGAAGTCGTGAACGCTATTGCAGTGTCCAAAGTCGGAGCAAACTTCGCTAGTTTGCTAAACCGATCAACTATCATAAATATCGCATTGTATCCATTCGAGTCAGACAGAGAGGTAATGAAGTCCATGCTAATGCTTTCTCAAAGTTTGGCTGGAATTGGAAGAGGATGAAGCAACCCTTGTTTCTTCTCATAAGAAACGCGGTTCGCTTGACAGGTAACACATGATTTGACAAAGTGGATAACATCGTCTTTCATGTGGGGCCAATAAAACTTTTTAGCTATCACTGCTAAAGTGGACTTTTCTCCTTTATGACCTGATAAGGGCACATCGTGAGATTCTTTTAACAACTTGGTCCTAAGTTTTCCTTGTCCCACATAAACCCGACTTTGCTTGAACATGAGTAAACCATGCCTTAGCTGCATGTTCTGCAACTTCAATCCTCGCTTGAGTTGTTCCAAGTACTCCTTGGCTTGGTCATCGTCCATGTAACCTTCACGTATTCGCCTCTCCAAGTCTGACTCCTTAGGATACATAGCTCGCAAAATCTGTGTTGACGATGAAAGATATTCTTCCTTGCGACTCAAGGTGTCAGGAACCACATTGTCTTTTCCCGCTTTGTGGATTAATTCCACGTTCATGAGCGCCAAGGTATCATGCCACCGTAGTTGCTTTGGCGTCACCCGATCTTGTGTCTCAAAGTA
The DNA here is from genome assembly GCA_036924285.1 of Asterella californica. NCBI lineage: Eukaryota > Viridiplantae > Streptophyta > Marchantiopsida > Marchantiales > Aytoniaceae > Asterella > Asterella californica. The sequence continues at coordinate 6,819,603 of JAYKYS010000019.1, forward strand.
CTTGAGCGAAATGTTGTCAGTATACACTTGGGTTTTGTGAAGTCCCAAGTAATGCCGCCATTTCCTCAAGCAATGAACCACCGCAAACAGTTCCTTCTCGTGAGTCAACCATCGACTCTCTGTCCCAGATAGCTTCTTTCTTTCGTACGCTACAGGTTTTCCATCCTGCACCAACACTCCGCCAATGGCATAGTCGCTCGCATCCGTGTGCACCTCGAATGGTTTGTCGAACTCCGGCAGCTTCAAAACTGGCGCCTTTGACAAAATAGCTTTGATCGTCTAAACGCATCATCCACCTCCTAGGTCCAACTTACTTATGCGTCTTTGTCCGTCCAGTCCGTCAGCGGCTTCGCGATCTTTGAAAATCCCTTCACATACTTGCGGTAGAACTGCGTCAATCCCAAGAATCGTCGCATCCCCTTCACTGTAGTCGGAGGCTCCCAAGTCACAGTCGCGTCCACCTTCTACATATCTGGGCTGACTCCTTCTGCACTAATGACATGTCCCAAGAAGTTAATGCGCTCCAAACCAAACTCACTCTTGTCAATGTTGGCAAACAGCTTATGCTCCCGTAGCTTCGTCAACACCACCCTTAGCTGCTCCGCGTGCGACTCCAAAGTTTTGGAGTAGATCAAGATGCCGTCGATGTACACGATGACAAACTCATCCATCTCCTTGTGAAAAATTGTGTTCATCAATGTAGTGAACGTCAAAGGGGCGCTGCAGAGTCCAAATGACATCACCACGAATTCAAACGATCCGTATCTGATTCGACGAGCGGTCTTCTCAACATCTGGGTCAGCTATCCGGATCTGGTAATATCCTGACTTCAAGTCTATCTTGCTGAAGTACTTTGCGTCCGCTAACCTATCAAAGAGGTCGTCTATCCTTGGCAAAGGATAATTATTCTTTACCATTATCTTATTGAGTGCACGATAATCTACACAGAGTCGTAACTTCCCATCCTTCTTTTTTGCAAAAGAGCTCCATAAGGTGATTTGCTGGTTCAAATATATCGCCGCGCTTATAGCTCACCGAGTTGTCTTTTCAACTCAAGGAGTTCCACCTGATTGAGTCGGTAAGGAGCTTTGGAAGGTGGTTTTGACCTTGGCAAGACCTCGATCTTGTGGTCCACCACCCGCCTTGGAGGTAACTCATCCGTCAAGACATCCTCAAACTCCTTAATCACTTCGCGAAGCACCTTTGGAAGTTTAGTCGCGTCTCCTGATGTTTCCTCTTGTCTGTCACCCGTCATCAAATCTGCAACCCGCATCAAACACATGACCCCTTCGTTGAAGTCCATCTGTTTGTCTTTGATCAAATTCACCGCAAAGTGGTCAATTTTCCCACGCCTTCCGGATCAGCCTCACTCCCAACTTCCGCCCTTTAACTCTAACGTTTAACCTTAAAGGTTTCCGCCTAAGTTCCACTTCAAACCTGTCCATGAAAGTGTTTCCCAAAACCACATGGATATCATCCATCTCGCACACCGTGAAGTTCTTTGTGAACTCCAACTTCCCACACACAAATCATACGTCCAAGGCTACTTCAGAAGTTTGGTACGTCTTGCCCTTGGCAAAGCGCACCTGAATAGGCTTGTCTGCCTTGGAGGTAGACAAGCCCAACTTCTTCACCAACTTTGGACTTATGAAGGAGTGAGTCGCTCCTGTGTCCACAAGAAAAGTAACATCACGGTTAGCAACCTTGGCTTGTAGAAACATCAATCTCGGCGTCTTCTTCGTGGTTCTCAAGGTCACAGTCATCTGGCCCTCTAACAAGTCCTTTGCAACAAATGCATTCATGCTACAGTTACTAACCTTAGGTTTCGTACACCCCTTAGCAATATGATCCGCCTCGTCACAGTTGTAGCAAGTAAACTTAGGGCCATTGCCCTTCTGAGGTGTTTGCCCCTTAGGTTTTACTCCTGTTTGCTGCCGCTTTGCTGTCGGGACAGAAGAATCCTTCCGATCCCTCTCACCCCCATCCCATTGTCGCTTGAAGCCCTTGTTCTTCTTCTGGAACTTGTGCGTGCTGCGTGGTTCAAAAGGTTTCTGTTGCTGGACTTCGTCGTCCCCAATTCGCTCCGCTAGCTTCAAAAGCTCGGCATATGTCTCAGGTAGCTTCGGCATCCAAAAGAGAGCCTTCTCCGAGCTGGACTTGAGTCCCCCAACAAATATACATATTTTGGTCTCCTCAGTCCACTTGGAGAACGAGTCTAGTTTGGGCATTGAACTCGCGCACATAAGCACTTAAGGTCCCCGTCTGCTTCAGTCTCACCAACTCAACACCGTCCTGAATCCTTTGATACTCCGGAGTGAATCGTCCCACGAGCAACTCCTTGAACTCTTTCCAACCAAGCGCCGAGATGATCAAAGCGTGCTCATCCCTGTATGCGATCCACCAGAGAAGCGCATGATACTTCAGGAACGTAACCGCCGCTCTCACTTTGTCTGACTCCTGAGCCTGATGCGCTTCAAAGTATAGGTCCAACTCAGTTAAGAAATCCTTAACCTTGCGAGCCCGTCCTATACCTGTAAACGGGATCGGCAAATTCGTCTTACAAAGCTTTCTGCTAGACGAGGAACTTCCTTGGCCTGCCTCAAGCTCAGCGATACGTTTATCCCTAGAGACCATACCCTCCTGCATGGTCTTCATCATCTTGATGAGCTCTGCATACAAAGCTCCTTGACTTCCCGTGCCTGCATCGTTAGACACCATTGACAAGACTCCATCTTGCTGCAGCGGTGCCGCAGCTGGAACTGGGCTTCTTTGACGTTGGGGCGAAGGTTGTCGATTATTGTCCCTTGACTGTGCCTCGGGGTTAGCTCGAGTTGATCTGGTCCCGATGTCATCCGCCACTCTCCGTTTCTTGGTCTTCCTCCTGGAACTCTGTCCTACGTCGGCCATCGCTCCAAGTTCACCTAGAAACGTTGATCCGCTTCGTGTCTCGTGTCCCTCCTCAAGCGTCCAGCCTTCAGCCACTATCTCAAGTTCTCGCTCACCGAAGCGTCGGCTCTGATACCACTTTTCGTGCACCTACCGCCTTGTTGCATCAGCGGAAGCTCTTGCTCAGTAGGTCACGAAATTCAAACCGCTAACCTGCAAACACAATCATTAGCGTCCATGCACCACTTACCTTATCTCAGTTTGGTCCGGACCGGAGCCGGACCGTCTCCTTAATCATCAAGCTCAGCAGTTCCTAAGTCCCGACCTAGTCCCGCCTAGGTCGATCTCAAACATGAGCAAGTCACAAGATGACTTGGGGCGGACTTCCCATAAAGTCCAGGGTCCTAAACGGTGCCTCCTGCACACCTAGCGGTCCAACCGCCCGTGATGTCCGTCTGGGTCTAGGCTCACCTAGGCATCGAGCCCCCCTCATATATACTTCTGGGGATCGGCGGCCCTGCCCTCCTCTTTGGTCCGTGAAAATTATACCACAACCCGATTGTGGTTCGGCCCTAACTTCTAGCTCGAAGGTCAGATCGAGGATTGTTATATATCACTGGAAAGCTCTCGACGAGATCTTTCCAATGATACCTCACTCGCCTCGAGATCTTACGTGGAGCTCCGTCCACGACCTAAAACGTCCTTGGAGCTCCAACACAGTCAATTTTTGGAAATCTGTGGTCCAGACCTAGACTCGAACCTTGTGGTTCGGACCAGCGTCCGAACCACGGTCCGTCTGCGTCTCGGACCCACGTCTCGGACTCACGTCTCAGACTTATGTCTCATACTCATGTTTCGATACGTTCCCAGACTCGCCCCCTTAGGTCAGCGTTTGTCCGAGGTCCTCTTGGGGTAGGCCCTTATGTCCTAACCCAAGGTTCCAACCTTGGTTCAGAGGACCACTTAGGGTTCATCTGATCCCGACTTCCCGACCAAGCCGTTAAGTCCTACTCGTAGCGTTCACAACCTAGCGCAAGTCCGCTAGAGTTCTGTTGTTCGCGTCTGCGCTTGATCTTGAGAATGAGGGTCGCGACACATGCATTACCAATATACTTAGACAAAATTTCCAGAAACAAAATCTTTATTTCCAAATACAAGACAAAGCTACAAAATCCATCGGCCCAAATCGCCTCAAGTTGCAACTCGTATGGTTCTTCGTTTCTGCTGGAAGGAGATGTCTTCATCTTTCTAACGCCCTTTTTGTCCTTGTTGCCGTTTGAAGAGGTCTTATACTTCGCTCGCATGTGCGAGATCTTCCTCATGCACCCAAGTTGCTTCCTTCAAATGGTAACCACGCCATTTGACCAAGTACTCCATCCAGTTTGATTTACGCCGAGATCGCAAAATGGACTCCATCTCATATTCTGCTTCGCCTTGCATGACATCAGGTTGAGGCCTGAGAACTTGTTTGCGCTCCGGTCGCAAATTGTCCTTGAAGTATTTCTTTAATAAAGAAACATGGAAGGTCGGGTGCAACTGCCACTCGCGAGGAAGGTCTAATGTATAGACATCTTCATGCGGATTCTTGACAATGACAAAACTGCCGGCATCAGCCGACAGTTGACATGGCTTCTCACACTCGGCAGAAGTACCATCTGTACGACGATGATGCTGACGTGGACGACTTCATCACGATGTTCGAGATCATCTCTAGATCCAACAAGGAAGACTCTGATGTTGACAGACTCCGTGTATTTCCTAGTTTGATCGTAGGTAAGGGAAGGAAATGGATGAGTAAAATGTTGGATGATGGGTTAGTAATGGCCGCTTGGGCTACTCTGAAGGCAGCTTTTCTGAAGAGGTTCAAAGGAGTGGGCTATGATCGAATGACCCTCATAGAACTTCAAAAGCTCAAACGGAAGAAGAAAGAGACACTGCGGGATTACACCGAGAGGTTTGAAGACCTCCTGGATCACATTCCTTAGAACCAAAGAAGATCCAGTTATTGTGCCCAGCAAGCCGTGGACTGATACTTGGGAGGATTGTCTCAAGATATGGAGTTGTACTGCGGAAGAGGAGGGGGTGATGATTTAGTAGAAGTACAGAAGCATGCCGAGCAGTATGAAACCTCGAGCATCACTCGGAATATGACAAAAGACAGAGGAAAGACCTCAAAGAAGTCAAAGAAGTCTTCTAAGAAGTCCAAGAGGAAGTCCAAGTCTACTAAAACTGATAACAATGACTTGAAAGTATCCTCTACTTCTAAAGAGTCTATTGTCGAAAGTTCAGAATCTGAATCCGAACAAGAAAAAAAGACACGGAAGAAGAAGAAGGAGAAGACACGATCAAGGGACGAAGTTGTGCAGAAGATTCCTCAGACTCAGATCATTCAGTCTGCACCTAAACCCCGGATTGATGAAGTTCTGAAGCAGTTTGCCGACCTGAAAGTTCATCTTCTGAACCAGAAGGACAAGCGAAAGCAACCAACGGCTTCTCGGTCAAACATTTGGTGCAACCTTTGCAACTCTTCCGGACACACCAGAGATCAGTGTATACAAGACCAAGCTGTCAATTGGGCAGGCTGGGAAGAAGACGATGAGGGATATCTACACGATCGCAGTGGAGAATTCTGTTATAAGATCGAGACGATACAACCGTTCACTCCTACGCCTCCTGCCCAATATAATCATTATACACCTAGAGACAAGGCTAGTAATGTACAGACCATGACGTCTTGGCAACCTTCTTCATCACAACAACCTCTAAACCCTCTTCCTCGAGCTTGCAACAATTGTGGAGAGACAGGACACTAGTGCTCCACTTGTCCTCATCCGAGAAGAGAGATTGGATCAGCTTCAAAACTCGAGCTAGCAATGGTACAACACATCACGGTAGAAGAAGAAGATCCTGGGGATTGTACGGATTGTTTCCATATAGAGGAAGATGAACCAGACCTTGGGAAGCGCGAAGGAAAGGAACCTCAGCTACAGAAGATGACTGCAGCTCAGAAGACGAAGTCACTTGAAACAGCTTCCTCTTTCACTTTGGCGGATGGCACTGTTTGGAGTCTTTGTCCGGATTCAGACTGTTGGTCCCCTGAAGAAGTCCTGGATGAAGCGGTGTTCAAGGTAAGTACCAGAAGCAAAGGGAAGTCAGAATCCCGTCAGAAGGAGATCAAGAAGAAGAAGCAGCGTAAGAAGAGGTCATCTTCCCCTGAGCAGCCTTCTTCTCATGCTTACGACCGAGAAGATCCGAAGTACTTTGCTCTTGACATTAGGCAAGAAGTTGAAACAATCATGCAAGAAGAGCTGGAGAAGCGACGAAAGATAGTACACCAGCTTCCTCCACCGACTACGGCAGCCCCTGTTTCACGGGAACAGCTTCCAGTCTAAGGAAGACACCATTCTGGTCTTCCATCCAAGGAAGCAGCTACTACATCCTCTCTGTTGGAAACACCAGTCACTCTTTTGAAGCGATCCCCTTATGACTTCTTGCGAGATTTGTGGAATCAGAAGACGGATGTAACCTTCCAACAACTTATGGACGACAACGCTGGTTACAGGAAGCTGTTACAATCTGTTCTTCGAGGATCGAGGAAGAGGAGAACAGCTAAACTTCCCTAGAGCACCCCGATTCTAAGGATAGAGCATGAAGACTTGAGAGCCCCAGAACTTGATATGGAGATCCATGGCTGTCTTTTGAAGAAGGTATCCATTGATTCCGGCTCCGGAGTGAACATCATGACTGAAGAAACTGCGCATGCCCTAGGCTTCATTGAGTTCCAGTCTACTCCGAGAATCCTCAGAATGACGGACCAAACCAAGAGACGATCTTTGGGACAACTGAAAGATGTCTTGACGATAATTGAGAGAGTATCTTTTTACCTCAGAAAGAAGAGAAAATCCAAACAAGAGAAAACAAGATGAAAATGAGAAATTAAGACTCCGACAAGCTTCTAGTCCGGATCCTGACTAACAAGCCATACCTGCTTGTAGTAATTTGGGGAGGAAGACAACAAATTCGCTTATAGTTACAGAGTCTTCTATTTGAGGATGTCGTCTTCTGCTGTCACCTACCCTAAACCCTAAACCCTAAACCCTTCTTCTGTCGTTGCTTCGACTACTCCGTCTTCTGGGATCGCTTACCCATAGGACCATCCGTACGTGGATCCTAAGTGCTCCATTGGATGAGACAAGCTTCGACTCTGCACATCTTCTAACAATCACCGTCATTCAAAGAGAAGGCTTCCCATGCACAATTGGGTGTGAATTCGAGGAAACCCACTGCCCAGAAGACACAGACAAAGCTTCTGCACTCAAATCCAAAATCCATTCCTCGAGAAGAAGACACATTGGTGTTGAGAAGCTCACTCCTTCTACGTCCTGCTGCTACTCCTCGGCACACCAGCTTAGTAACAAGACTACACGAGGATGTTGTTCCGTGCTCTAAACTGTCCACTACCTCCATCTACATCTTCGAACCACTGTTGGCAATAGAAGAATGTAGACCCCTCCGGTGTAATCCTAATCTATTTGTATGTCTCTAACATCGGGTGCAGTGTGTATACACTATGTTCACAATGAGTCTAATGTGTTTAGTGCGCACTGAATCTTACTCTGTATTCTAACTTAAACTACCACCTTGAGGCGCAGGAGAGAGTTCCTCTCCAATCTTCACTTGCAATCCAGGAGATGGGGCGCTGTCAGAAGGCCACCACCTCACATGCAATCGACTCCTTGCCTTGGTTTAATCATCTACTTTGCTACTCCTGCGCTACCTACTCTGTCACATGGATAGCCCTCTAAAATTACATGGAAACTGCCACCTCCTAAGATAGCAAATTTGATTCCTACTAATTTAGATAAGTCAACTTGTCTTTTGTGCTTGTGGTCAACTCTAATTGCTCGGATGCAATCTCCTCCTGATCTGATCTGATCTGAGAGTAACATCTTCTCGTGCGTAGAAGCAGAAGACCACAGTGGTGGAAGAGACATCTTTGTCTCTGGAAGACAAGGAAGACATCTCCGATCAGATTGTGGAGATGAACTTGTCTTCCGCGAGAAGAAGGTTAGAGGAGTTCAGCGCCTTCTTCCATTCGGAGATTCAGCCAGCTATGGAGTTGGTGGAGAAGCGCGCGATGGCTCAGGAAAAGTCACTGCGACCTGGATTTGGTCTGCGCATCCTGATGCGCAGGGGGAATCTTCCATCCCAGAAGATTCCTTCTCACGGCAGAAGCGGTTCTCTCCACTGCGCTTCCTCGCGTTGAAGTAGGAATGTCCATCCATTCTTCGTCTTCTGGAGTCTTCAGAAGACTCCTTGTAGTTGCAGAAACGATCTTCTGCGCAGCTCGGACACTCAGTGGCTCCTCTTGTGAGTCAAACTCCGATCTAGAGTGAATGATCGGGAAAGAGGTGGTCTTCCTAGGCACGCTCCTAGGTCCCATCTTCCTCAGTGGTGTCGAGTCTTCCGAACCACTGGAGTCGTCTTCCGTCATCAGAAGCGTCTTCTGATGAGTGCCTGGTCTCATCTGCGGCACTAGAGTGGGAGGGGGAGTCATGGCCGCTGCTCGGTCGTCTTCTCTCGAGGTCTCCTCCTTTACCTCGTGTTGCCCTGTTGGTCCATACCTTGCCAATTGATCTTCTGTCAAGTCTCCAATGCGACTCCACAGAGCTGCTTCTATCGTCAATCTTGTGCTATGCCCTGCTGCTTCTCAATCGATCAGGGCTCCACCTCCGATTCTTCTTCAATCGCCCTTCATTGTCTACTTCCGAGAATCTACAGGAGACTCCTTAAGCTCGATGGTGCTTCCTACTCTCAGAAATTTGTCCTCGTTTTTTCTCTAGTTGTGGTTCGATCTTTGTTATCTTTGATCTCACTCTACTCGACATCTCTTGATTCAATCTTCTACGCTAATGTCTTCGATGCGGGAAGCATGTGACGATTATGCGCTAATGCGCTTCTCCCGTATCTTCTTGCGCAGTTATGGGTTCTTTGACCTACCTGACCTACCTACTACCGTGGTGCTACCTGGTAGGTACACCTACTCCTTTACTAGGTGGTGCGCGGTTAGACCTATGTAGTCGCTGTCACTGTCGCTGTCTTCTGGAAGACAAGCGTCTTCCGTTTTCCGTCTTCTGTCTTCCGAAGATCTGATCGAGAAGACGTCTTCTCAGAAGATGTCCTTCTTCTGTCTTCGGAAGAAGTCGACTTTTCTTACAAAAAGTTCTTAAGACCATCTTCCTTCTAAGCAAGATGTATTCTTAAGCAACAAGGTTATTTCAATTACCCGGACATGTGATTAACTTCAAAAATTTCAAAAATTTATACATCCTGTAAATTGTGGACACCACACCAGTTCTGTCTGCACATATGCGTGGAAGAAAGCGTTCCAGTTGATAGGTAGCCCTTCCCAAACGGCTTCCAAGAACTCCACGTCATGGTCTCCAAGATAGCTCGTCTTCTACGTCTTCTCCTTGGGAAAGAGGTGAAGGAACAGCTTCGCCAGAAGACGCTTTTGCGGCTCCCGATAAGCTTCGACCTTCCATCCGTTTCTTCCTTATCTGTCCTCCAGGAAGAGATAAGATGTGCTCCCAGACACATGCCACTTCCTCGAGATCATGGATAGGATCTTCTTCTCTAACTCGTATCCCTTGTTCTCTGCTTCTAGCCTGTGGAAAGTCCTACGCCATCATTCTGCTGTCCAGGAAGACGGTCTTCCCTGTGCAACTCCTGCCTTCGCAGTTACACGGTTGCGGAGAGGTAATGCTGCCCAAACCTCCTCCAGAAGACCTTGATCTATGAGGTTCCAATCCCACAGGAAGAAGTCGAGACCCAACTCCTTGATGAAGGGTTTGGTCTCGACCAACTCTGCTGCCGGTAACACCAATCCTCGAGTTTGCATCGACATACTTCAAGCTCTGTTACACTAAGCCACACGCACTTACTGTGAGCTGAAGGCTCAATCCTTCCCCAGTCTTCACAGTCTAGCTTCCACTCTCAGAAGACGAATCTAGTCTTCCAGAAGATAGCTATTCCGTCTTCCGGGATTCTAACAGTGCTTCCTAAGTAGCTCTCGTCTTCCGAGCTATATCTAACCAATCCTTACTAAGTCAGGTATCGCATGGATTATCAAGAAGACAACCCACCTTGCATTTCATCTTACTTCTTAACAAAAGATACAAGATATGAGAGAAGCAGATTGTACAGAAGATGGTCGTGGGCTCCTGTTGTGACAGTGGCCTCTAGGAAGACTCCCGGGACAGCTTCCGATTCAATGACGTTCTCAGAAGATTTCTCGCGGTCAGGCTTCTTTCACTGGTGTCACCTGTCTTCTGCTTCCGACACGCAATCTAACCTCACAACAGACACAAGACATTTATACTCTGTTCTTCCGACTTCTCACCTCTCATACACACTCAGAAGAAGCTTACTGCATGACGGGAAGACATGATCCTCGATCATTCTCTCCAGATTCTGTCAGCAAGATATCTCACAACTCTCTTCTATGTTCGGGAAGAAGAAGAAGGAATAGGCTGCTATGGGTCGGACAGAAGAGACCAGTAAAGGACCCTCACGTCTTCTTGCGCATTCTGCTAGCTTTTCCAACCTTCTAGTCTCTCTAGGAAGATATGGATTTGAGAAGTTTGGAAGATCGGGAGGCACAGGCCTAGTTCTCAAGTTCCAGCTTCTCGAAACAACAAACAACTCACCAAGTCACTCAAGATTCGTACCGAACCTTTCTCAACAGAAAAGGAAATCCAATCCAATCTTGATACGAATTACACACAGTCGTCTTCCGAAGACGTTCAAACATTCAGAAGCATCTTCCAAACATATTCAGATCTCCAAAAGCGTCTTCTCTCCAGGGATTCGGGAGTAGAGGTGCGGTAGGGTAAGGAAATTGATAGCTACGGGATCGAATTGGAGAATGAGAGACAAAGAAGCTCGATTACAACTCGGGAAGAAACGAGAAGATGGCTGTCAAAAATTGGGCAGCGCTTCCGTGCCCAATTTCACAAAAGGGAAGTTCAGGATGGGCTTCTTGCAAACAAGGCGGAGAAGCACGGGGAACACTAAACCAGAGACGAGAAGCGGTGGGAAAGAGAAAGAACATGGGAAGAACCACAAACAGTCTTCTGGCTGCTTCCTGTAGTGCCTTCAGTCTTCTACGCGCTTCCGGCTCCACCTCAGCTTCCAATGCAACTCCACAGAACTGCTCCTATCGTCAACTCTGAGCTACGTCCTGCTGCTTCCTCAATCGATCAGTGCTCCACTTTCGATACTTCTTCAATCGCCCTTCAATGTCTGCTTCCGGGAATCTACAGAGGACTCCTTCAGCTCGATGGTGCTTCTTGCTCTCACAGAATCCTCCTCGCTCTCTCCTTCTAACCTCGATTCAATCCTAGTTGTCCATGATTTCACTATGCTCGCTTTTCCTCACTCAAATTGGCATCTCCAAAATCAATCGTCTGCACGCGGTGACATTTGATGCGAGAGCAGTCGCTGATTCTGTGCTAATGCGCTTCTCCCGTATCTTCCTGCGCGATTAGGGGTTCTTCGACCTACCTGACCTACCTACTACCTTGGGCTACCTGGTAGGTACACCTACCCTCATACTGGGTGGTGCGTGGTTGATGTCCATGTAGTTGCAATCGCTGTCATTGTCTTCTAGAAGACACATGTCTTCCGTCTTCCGAAGACCTGATCGGGAAGACGTCTTCTCGGAAGATGTCCTTCTTCCGTCTTCGAAAGAAGTCGACTTTTTTTACAAAAAGTTCTTAAGACCATCTTTCTTCTAAGCAAGATGTAATCTTAAGCAACAAGGTAATTTCAATAACAGAGACATGTTTTTAACTTCATAAATTTCAAAAATTTGTAAATCCTGTAAATTGTGGACACCACACAATGCATGCTCATCCCTGTATGCAGTCCACCAGAGAAGCGCATGATCCTTCAGACACGTAACTGCCGCTCTCACTTTGTTTGACTCTTGAGCTTGTTGCGTCTCAAAGTATAAGTCCAACTCAGTTAAGAAATCCTTAACTTTGTGAGCCCATCCTATACTTGAAAACGGGATCGGCAAATTCATCTTACAAAGCTTTCTGGTTGACGAAGAACTCCCTTGGCCTGCTTCAAGCTCAGCGATACGTTTATCCTTAGAAACCATACCTGCATGGTGTTCATCATCTTGATGAGTTCCGCATACAAGGTTCCTTGACTTCCCGCGTCTGAATCGTTGGGCACCGTTGGCAAGACTTCATCTTGCTGCATCGGTGTCGTAGCTGATAATGAGCTCTCTTGACGTTGGGACGAAGGTTGTCGGTTATCGTCTCCTAACTGTGCCTCGGGGCTAGCTCGAGTCGATCTGATCCCGGTGTCAGCCGCCACTCCTCTCTTGATCTTCCTCTTGGAACTCTGTCCTACGTCGATCATCGCTCCAAGTGTTCACCTAGAAACGTTGATCCGCTTCGTGTCTCGCGTCCCTCCTCAAGCGTCCAGCCTTCACCGCTACCTCAAGTTCTCACTCACCGAATTGTCGGCTCTGATACCACTTTTCGCGCATCTATCGCCTTGTTGCGTCAGTGGAAGCTCTTGCTCAGTAGATCACGAAACTCACTCGTCAGCTTCCGCTGGCGCAATAAGGCGGTAGGTGCGTGAAAGTTATTCCTGCTAATGACATTGTTATCTTATCACCATTGGATACGATTCTCATTGTATGACAATATCTAGAGGAGGTGTGTGTGTGTTAGAGCTGTTTGGGGAGATTAGCACATGTTTGGCTACATGGTGCTGGTGCATTGTTCCCGCAAAGTATCTGTCTGCCTTGGTATTGAAGTTCTAAAATCAAGTCAGGTATGAGAAACATGCTTGTGGAAACCTGCGAAGACTCCCGTGACGGTTTAGATGACGAATAAGGGAGGATTCGATTATGTATCAGAAGTTGAAGATGAGTTGGAATTAGTCGGAGTGTCTCGTTGCAGTAGGATAAATTGGGGCGTTTAGGGTTTGGTTCACGAATTGAACACTCGGCAAGTCATAGCGAGAAGATGTGCAGTAGTGAAATCGGCGGTATGGACTCACGTCCGGTTTTCCTGTTCACAGACGAGAAGCAAGTTCGACATTTGAGAGATGCACTAACAAGGAGTCGAATCTGGACTTAAGCTGACAAGGGATTTTCCTACGATCCTTTGACTCATTTGACAATAAAATCTGTTTGCAGATCCTCCGTCCATAGCTTTGGTGGCATGGTTCTAGTCCTCATGTCGGAACGGTCTCACTGTGAATGAACAACGGCCCACGTCTACAAAAATAGGACTAAATCCAAGTGGTAAGGCTTGTACGAGATCATAAGTTAAGGATTGATCCGGTTATTCGCGGTTGATACTATAACAAAATCCATCAAATGATGATGTTAAGATAAACACCACATGTTTGTCGTGCCGGAAGGAGTTTTCTCTTCTTACATTCTAGCTAGTTTTTGCAGTAGACGGACTGGAAAGTTTCTGAAAGGGTTGTAATTTTCTAAGATCCTTCCTCTTGTAAGTTTCTAAGATGATATCCTGTCTCTTAACGTAATGGATGCTCACATTCTCATGAGTGGGTGATACACTCAGCATCAGTTCTCAGTTTGATCACTAGATTTGCAAAGTTCTAGACTGATTTCACTGTATTCATAGCTAGTTCATCACTCTAATTCAGTAATGATCATAGTCGTTCTCACATTGTAGTTCATTGAGTACTTCATAGTTTCAGAATTTGTAGTTTGTCAACTTTTGCACTTGATGCTCAAGAAGAGAACGACCATCGAGGTCGATTGTCAATAAGTTAGACATACTTTAATCAATTTTCCTGGTCCGTGGGCAAGGATTAGTGAATTTTCTAGCCAACATGGAGATGACCATGGAAATAGAGACACGAGGAAAAAGAAGTTGTAACTTGGTTGAGCATGTTGATGGAAGTATGTATGATCACCAGAATTACAAAAAAATAATTTCACTATATAGTCCAAGGCTCGCAAGTCGAGCTTGTGACATGGTGCAGCCACCATCATCAATAGGGATGATCTACAATGGTATGTTCGTGTTAAATGCAAACGGATAAAGAAATTTTAATCGTGTTGGATCGGTTCGAGGATTTGTTGAAAGATGAAAGTATCTCTTTCTTTTTTCCAATGTTGTGTTGACTCGTGGCTTCAGCATCAAAGAAGTAAAATTCTGGATTTCAGATCTTCAGCATCAAGGGTCTGAATGGTCTATTATGGTAACTGATTTCTTATATGCAGCTTGTACACGTTGATTTGTTCTTTTATATGGGTTGCATCAGCTTCTATTCTTTTCTTTACATTTTCATCGTTAGGTTAGACATGTTCGCAAGACCAATGTTCACTCTCTGATCTTTTGCCTCTAATCATTTTGTCATTTCCTTCTCTCCAATTTATAGTAACGTTCAATTTACGTAGAAACAAAGAGAAAGTTTAACTGACATGGCACACTTTCTCACAAGTCGTTTAGCATGCGAACACAAAATAAATTACTAATCTAAACTAAACGAGAGCTTCACATAGATTATTCTTTAAATCATAGAGAGGGTTCGGACAAGCAGCCGAAACAAAAAGCACACGGAATGTGAAGATAGTATTATTATCGACCTTAAATTCCGAAGATGCAAGAGCAAAAAGCAAGACCTACAATGCATGGTGCGATTATGCCTTAAGTATGTAACATTTTTCTCTTTTCCACACAGCCACCCATGATCATCTAGAGTGAACCACTGCATATTTCGCGGATATGGTTTTCTGTCTATCGATTTCTCTAATGCGTATTACATCACCGTTTCTCTGGTCTACTTCGACCGCAGCCTCATTTGCTATTGGCATTCGCTGGTTCTTGTTTTTTCACACATGTAGTAACATGATTTATCTCTTCCCATTGCCATGTTTAAGGTAACAAGAAGGTGTCGTTTCTTCTTTTACCATTTGGAATACTTCATATATCTATTTTCAATCGAGAATGGATTTATATATAAAAATACATGAATTCTTATTGAAATCATAACCATTATAGTAATTTATACGATAACACAAAATATTGGTTATGTTTCACTGAAGGAGATAAAACACATATGTAAATATTTTTGTTCCATTAGAGTTTCTTTTCTTGGAGGGATCTCGATGATCCTTATTGATGTTTTCTGCTCATGGATGGGAGTTTTGTAATTCACACTACTCTTTGATTGAATCTTATATTTCATCCAAAAAATGGATAAAGTTTAAAAATGTACGGTGTGACTAAAGATTTTAGAATTCTTCAAACCATCTCAATACTTTTATGTGAAACCACTCCTTAAACAATTGGATGCTTTTGCTCTTTAGGCATACTTCTTTAATTAGAAGAATCTCTATGCGAACTAGTAATGTCTTATGTCCTTGAAGGGGAGTTTCTTAATTCACATCACCAACGGTTTATGATATTTCACTAAAGATATGAACAAAGTTTTAAGATGGAAATTGTCACTAAATATTTTAATTTAGAAGCCTCACTACTACAAATAAAGTCATTATCTGAGGTTGGAGAGAAAAAATTTCCATCCATCATTTTATTATTGTAGAGATTCTAAAGAAAATTTATAAATTCTTTTTCTCACATCAACAACAAAACCAATCATCCACCAAGTCTTTAATGTTTATTGACATCACATATTTATTAAATTTGCAGTGTTTCAAGATTACAAATGTCTACAGTGAGGTTAACACTAAATATTATTCTCAATTATGCACTCGATGCATAAAGATTATCATTTCAATTTTGCAGTTGATGCGTAAGGATTGCCTTTCCACTGCTTGAACCAAAGAATTGTAAAATTGATTACTTTTAGAACGTCAATTTTAAGATATAGTCCTACGAGAATAACGATGAAATATATATGTAACATAAATTCTGGGCAGAGGGAAAGAAGGGGTTCACAAGAAATATTATTCTCAATTATGCACTAGATGAATAAAGACTATCATTTTCAATTTTGCAGTTGATGCGTAAGGATGGTCTTTCCACTGCTTGAACCAAAAAATTGTAAATGACGGTAGGATTGATTACTTTTAGAACCTCAATTTTAAGATATAGTCCTATAAGAATAATGATGAAATATATATGTAACATAAATTGTGGGCGGAGGGAAGGAAGGGGACCAACAAGGAAATAGAAACTAATAGCTCCCCTTGCAATGAAATTGTGAGGCTATGTGTTAACATTTTATCTGGATCTATCCCTTTCTTTCCAGTTTTCACAACACTTCTATTCGGTGACAATCCGGGATAAAATTAGTTTTAAGAAGAACTAAACCTTCATTTCTTGCGGATTATGGGTTTTCTTGTTCCAACCTCTTTTGATTGCCCAGCATACTCCTTCTCCCCAACGTATTCTTTCTCCCCGTCACGACCTTGTTCTCCTGCTGCTCGTTATCTCATAAATATACAATCGTTTAATTTAACACTTAATTCTTGCGGCAGGAAAAGTTAGGTATTATATTAAACTCTGTGTATTTGAGTATAGCTTCCCGGTATTGTATCTTCCGAAGCGCGACAGTCCAGCCAAGGCTTATGGTTTATTTCCTGCTCTCCCGTATTTTTAGACATGCATTAACAAATAACTTTTATAAAAAAATTTTATTTTTATAAGAGAGCAAAAGATCCCAGGAATTTATCCAGCAGACAGAGTAGATAAATTTTATGATGGTAAAAAAACCAGCCCCCAACGCCTCGCCTCGACCACATCGGCTGCACTATCCACCACTTGTATTTTTGCTCACGAAAGATCTGCTTGTCGTCTTCCACCATTTTCTCTTTCGCGAAGTTTGGATGTATATTCATGCGTGCTTGATTTCAAGTCGTAGAGGAGGTAATGCTTGTACGGTTGTCTATACTGTTAGTTATATATTGATAGTTAAGGTCTGCATGGTTAGGATTATGTGCAAAAAAGTAGGATTCAGGAGCCGCCATATTCTAATTTTAACCTCTGTTCTAAACTTCATTCATTCGTTCACTTGAAGCTAAACGTTATACTTGAAAGAACTAAAACCCGAGAACTATAACCAGAGTAGAATTCCGTAAGAGCAATGATGTTTCTCTGCCGACTATTTTGAAGCGAGTAGGCTCAGTAAGTGGAGCTTACATTCCTACAAAGGTCGTACATCTAGAACGTGAAAAAGTAAAGAACTTTGTAAAGGACAGTACCACTTAAAGAATGAAGTTTAAAACCGAGGTTAAAATTAGAAGGCGTAATGGCCTAGTCGTCCTAATCTACAAAAGAGAGTTAGATGAAGTGAGTCGAGGAGCACCGATTTATCGAGTGAATACAGGAAGAAGAAAAATTATTTACGCCAGTGCGTCAGTGATGCATTTAAGTACTTGAGTAGGTGTACATCAAGAACCTAATTACCACAATATACAGTCGGAGCATATATACAGTCGGAGCATGCAGCAAAATATTTTCCAGTCGGAGCATATATACACTTGGAGCATGCAGCAAAATATTTTCCCGCCGCATGTACCTCAACTTGCTCTATGATTCACCCAAGAAAGAAGCTTAGGCTGTAGATGAATAGGAAAAAGTTATTCACAGTTAGGAGGTGTAAGATCTGTATACGACTCGTAGAGGTCGAGGAATTCTCCGCGGTAGAAATAGAGGAGGTAGTGCCTGTTTTGGTAGTCTATACTATTGTTTATATATTGATAGTAGGTCTCTGTGGTTATGTGCGCAAAAGTAGGGTTTAGTAGCCGTCGTAGTTCCTGAACTTTAACCTGAACTTTAACCTAAACATTATACTTAAAGGAACTATAACCAGAGTAAAACGCTGAAAGGACCGGATGTTTCTCTGTAAACTGTTTTGAACGACTAAGATCAGTAAGTGGAGCTTGAAGTCATGCAAAGGTTGTAGATCTAGACTGTGAGGATGTGAAAATGTATAGAAGTTTATAAAGGACAGTACCACTAAAAGAACAAAGGTTAGAACAGAGGTTAAACCTAAGTGCATAATGGCCTTGACATCCTAACTGTTTAGTCTAAGGGAGTAGAAGAAGGTATAGATCCAAAGAGCTCTCTGTAACATTGCTACTTTGATCTAGAAAAAACCCGTGATATTTGTTCAACCGTTTCAGTACATTCGTAAGCTGCAGATTCTTCGCAAGCCACTCGCTAGAGTCCTTGACAGTCCCCAATGGCCCTTTGGCAGCTTGTGAAAGTGTCTTCAGTGTGAGAGCCCCTGCTACCGGCAGCACAGAAGCTCCACTACGAGAATGTACTCTTCCATCAACATAAAGGAACGACTTCAGACTGCCATGATTATGCTCGAGGGAAGCATAGAAGCAACAAATGGCCATCCAGCTATGGTACTGCTCAAACTGAAAGGAAGGTCTGAAAGACGATATAGCAGGCCACAATACACTCCTAACCTTGATGGGTACTGATATAGATTCTCACAAGTCACGACAGAACTACTTCCATTCACTGCGGTAGTGAGAAACGCTTATGTATTTCACGATTATACACAATTACAAATTTAGTGATGAAAGATACGGTCGCTAACGAACAGTAACTGTAGCTGGCTCAAACTAGTTTGATTTCAGCAGACTATTGAGGGCCAAATCTAAGCAACTAGAAAGAAGAATCGATGACTTGAAACCTAACCTACATATATTGATTTCTTGTAGAAACGTTGCAACTATAACACAGCACTCGTCTCCATCCCACCCTAACCCAAGATTCATGGCAAACGCCTTGCTTGCCAAATGAGGCTACACTAGAATACACAAAGATTAGATCAGATCTGGAATTGTTGCTCGTGACGTACCAGACGGGAAGCCGTTGTATATAAGACAATGAGGACAAATTTCCCCTCTACTGGAACAGTACAATAAATATAAGTTTCTTGAGCTCGTCCCAAGTCATGTCCGTCCGCTATAGCAGGAGTTTCAACTTCCTGTAACATAGGACCTGCTGACCAGAGCGGGCGGGTGATGGCTCATGTCAGTGAATCCAGATCAGAGGAAGAAAAGCCACGACAAGATCTTAAGGAGATTCATCCGAAGTCAAGACGTGCAAAAACTTCGCCCACGACCAAGCAGGGAATGCACAAGGAAAGTGACAGGATCCTTACGGTGCTCAAAAGAATTAATGCTGAATTGACGCGATACTGGTCGCAAGAAGGTGGTAATTTTAACAACGGGGTTGTCGTCATGGGCAACTCATAGTCTTCAGATGACTGAAGTGTTCACGGCGGTTGCAATCAAATGGACCCAGATGTTGTCTCTTTTCTATATGATGTTGCACTGAGATTCGTATGTGTCAACAACCGGCTTATCCAGAGCTGGCTTATCGGATTCAGAGTGAGGTTCAACATGCTGCTGATCTTGATTTGACGGATTGTCTTGATAATCGGATTGCTTATCCGTACTTGCCCGGCCTTCTCCGCTTGCTGGCCGTCTGCTTCGTAACCAACAATTAATCGTCCATACAAGCATTGGCTTGTTCTATCAGATAACAGACATATGAAAGGTGAAGCTAGAATTTCAAAAATACCTCTGGGCTTAGAGTCGTTCCAAGAGACGGCTCGTGTTCAGTGGGCGGTAGAACAGCTCTCGTTGCCATGTTTCCTGAAACAAGTGTTGCCCGCCAAATTCAGCAGAAAGTAAAGTAGTCCATGAGAGGGGCAACCTTGAGATTGGCTTCACCGCCAGCAGGAGCAGGAGGGTGAGGAAGGGAAGAAAATCTCGAGAGAGGAGCTCCGCAGATCAAATCCGGCTCTGAACATCAAATGTTCACACTATTGGATCCCACTGCTGAACATTTGCCGTCTGCTAGCTTCTCGCAACTGCTGATACGGACAAACCTAGTCGCGAGCGCGCGACGCTTGTGCCTCAGTATCGCCCTCAGAATTGATCGTCTGACTGTATTTTTCGTCGATTTTGTGAACTGATTGTCCTTTCCGCCTCGCTCTCTAGCTCGTCCAGATCCCTTATTGAGAATCGCTTGGTCATTTAGACGTGATGCGCTATGTTTGCCACAATGCAGAAGGCATGCTCGAACAGGTAGTTCTTATCTCTCATGTGATGTCTCGAAGTATTCAAATGACTAGCTGTCTTTATGGTTGGACAAGGTTCAGCTTCTACTGCAAATACTTCTTTAATGATTGCGTTGGTATAGCGATATAGAGACTATGCATTGATAATCGCAAAATGTACTTGATAGAACAAGCACCTTTCGCAATTTCACAGTTCCCGAGATGCACGCGGAGTGTCGGATAAAATTTCGAATACGACAAAAAGTAAAATGCGAATTTCATCATTTATATGTCAAATTTCGTCTTTCTTGTATAGCGTACGTAGCTTCTGGTAAGACGGACTATTACTAATCTATTAGTCATGTCCGTTCATACTACACATTCGAGATTCCTTCTGCTTTAAAGCCGTGAAACAAATAAAGTCTCATTAAACACCTTCTCTTTTTATTTAAGAGCATCT